>CM026205.1:29595230-29634265 GCA_014839995.1 Xenentodon cancila
TGTGAGAGTGTGAGTGTGAGAGTGTGAGTGTGAGTGTGAGTGTGTGAGTGTGAGAGTGTGTGTGTGTGAGTGTGTGAGTGTGAGAGTGTGAGTGTGAGAGTGTGTGTGAGTGTGTGTGTGTTAGTGTGTGTGTGTGTGTGTGAGTGTGAGAGTGTGTGTGTGTGAGTGTGTGAGTGTGAGTGTGAGAGTGTGTGTGTGTGTGTGTGTGTGTATGTGTGTGTGTGTGTGTGTGTGTGTGTGTGTGAGTGTGTGTGTGTGTGTGTGTGTGTGTGTGTGTGTGTGTGTGCACTGCCACTTTGTAAAACATTTAGTGAAACTTCCATATTTGCCTTTATCTACTTCAGTCTTTCTGTTTGTCCTCTTCCTGCAAAGAGAACCACTAAGTACAACTACATAAATGAAAATCAATCATTTTAGGAATATTTTGCCACTTGAACTTACGAAGGACAGTTTATTATCGTATGTTGTCTGTATATAAAGCATTCCAGTGACATGTTGTAATTTGAGGCCGTCTGTCCGGTTTGCAGCAGCACAATGACGCCGAGCTTCAGCTTCAACGATAACGGATGAAGAGCCATCAGCCAGTCAGTCCAGACTTTTATCCAAATGAAATGCTCTGCTGGGACTTCGAGAGAGATGTACTGACATTGTTGAATCTAATATCCATCTTTTTGAGTTTTATGAGTGTGAAATATGTTCAGCACTGATGATACTGATCGTCAGCCTCAGTTATTAATTCTTGTGACACATGCATGGAGCCCGTTTCTGAGCTTTAAATTCACGTTATCTCAGACGTCCCCCGTGAAGACATTTGCTGGTTTCAAACCCTTATGACCCTCATCCGAAGGATGTTTAATGTGTCTCATATAAAGTGTAATGGAATGTAAATTACAGTCTCAATATGTCCAGAGTCTGGACTCTGGACGCTGGACCCTGGACCCTGGACTCTGGACTCTGCACTCTGCACTCTGGACTCTGGACTCTGGACGCTGGACGCTGGACGCTGGACGCTGGACGCTGGACGCTGGACGCTGGACGCTGGACGCTGGACTCTGCACTCTGGACCCTGGACCCTGGACCCTGGACCCTAGACCCTGGACCCTGGACTCTGGACTCTGGACTCTGGACTCTGGACTCTGGACTCTGGACCCTGGACCCTGCACTCTGGAGTCTGCACTCTGGACTTTGGACGCTGGACCCTGGACCCTGGACCCTGGACTCTGGACTCTGGACATTGGACTCTGCACTCTGGAGTCTGGACTCTGCACTCTGGACTCTGGACTCCGGACATTGGACTGCACTCTGGACTCTGGAATCTGAATTCCGGACTCTGGACTCTGGACTGATGCTGAACACACTGACATTTAAGGCAAAGCAACTCTCTCCCTAAACGTCTATGACCACAGGTTAAATTGATAGTAACTTTTCAAAAATACACTTCCACTAACCTTTAAGTTACACACGTTTAAATAAAACAACATCAAAGCTGCTTTTTAAGGTTTGATATAAAAAAGAGTCGTAGATTTGTTACGTGGAGGAGTGAACGGAGGAAGGGCAGCACACCTCTGCAGCTCGTCTCAAAATGAAATCTCAGAGGTTATTCTGCTGTCTGAATCTTTTATCCAGACTAAATTATAATGGTGACACATCATTTAATCTTCCATCTTTTTTTATGTTTTCAGTGCTCACTCACCCATTTAGTTGAAACACATGAAAGGAACGCTGAACCTCCCCTGGTGCATAAGACATCCGACTGATTAGCTTTAAATGGGAACGGCTCTGACATCTGAGAGATTACCAGCCATCACGACGCCACTGGAGTCGGAGGAGCGGCGGGAGGGCCGCCAGAGTAGTGGCGGCTGCCAACATCTTCCGGTCCTGCTCCGGTCTGACCGTCAGCAGCAAGGGGTGAAGTCGGACTGAGACTGCTATCCCCATCAGAACCACTCAGTAGATCTATCTGTCAAAGTTCATAACGACCACCTTTTATACCTGAAGCCCTATTATTGATGTGGAATACCAGTTTTTATTCAAATCATTCACACAGTCACGCCCCAGATCCACCTTCAGCGGCGCTGAAGCTGGTAGTTCATAAGGAAGCTTCCAGGTCTTTTTGATTTTTATTTCTTATAAGAAATCTCACTGTTTTCAAGTTCCAATTTACTGTAGTACTATAGTGTCATCACTGATATCAAGGCATTTCAGAACGTTTAGACCGGGTAGTTTGTGCTTTTACCTGGTAGTTTGTGCTTTTACCTGTTAGTTTGTGCTTTTTACCCGGTAGTTTGGGTTTTTACCCAGTAGTTTGTGCTTTTACCTGGTAGTTTGTGCTTTTACCTGTTAGTTTGTGCTTTTACCTGGTAGTTTGTGCTTTTACCCGGTAGTTTGTGCTTTTTACCCGGTAGTTTGGGTTTTTACCCAGTAGTTTGGGTTTTTACCCAGTAGTTTGTGCTTTTACCTGTTAGTTTGTGCTTTTACCTGTTAGTTTGTGCTTTTACCTGTTAGTTTGTGCTTTTACCTGTTAGTTTGTGCTTTTACCTGTTAGTTTGTGCTTTTACCCGGTAGTTTGTGCTTTTACCTGTTAGTTGTGCTTTTACCTGTTAGTTTGTGCTTTTACCCGGTAGTTTGTGCTTTTACCCGGTAGTTTGGGTTTTTACCTGGGAGGATGTGCGTTAGTGGACAGGAGTTGCTGCGGCTGGAATGTCCTGGCAGACACCGCCGCTCAGCGATCCGTCCTGCACATCACTGCGAACATCAAAGAAGTTCTATCTGGATAGCAATCACACATTTAACGTGAGAAGCTACCTTGTTGCATGAAAAACATAGTAAAAGTACACTCCAAAACACGGCATCAGTAGGAGTGTTCCTCAGAGGGTGCATGACGTAAAATGGTGAGAAAACAAAACAACAAATAGTAATAATGCAAACGTGACTTGTCATGCCACGTCAGGCTTAAAGCTTTTAGCCCACAGAGGAGACTGCACTTGCATAAAGTTTTAGTTAGTTGCCTCAATCAGAGCAGAGGGTTGTCTGTGAGGTCCCTGGACTTCTGTGCCTTTTGTCAAATTATGTCAGTCACAGTCTCGTTCCAAAGCATTGTCCTTCGAATATGTGCTGTGGTTGTGCATACATGCACATGCATGTCTTGCAACCAACCTCCCCGTGTACCACAGTGTTGCGCCCTCAGAGCAGGACCCCTGGAGTAGGGTCACCTGGTGAATATCTGAGTTTTATTACAAAAAAGATCATCTCACACCCCAGCGTGTCATAAGAAAAGGCCTGTTCTAGCAGATGGAGTGGATGCAGAGAGGCCCAGCTGATGGGAGCAACCCCACACTAAAGCTGCAGGAAGAGTGATGGAGAGGCACTGCCTGGAACCAGCTGCATTAACAGCTGCAATAACAGCTGCATTAAAAGCTGCATTAACAGCTGCATTAACAGCTGTATTTCAGGTGTATTACCAGCTGCATTAACAGCTGTATTTCAGGTGTATTAACAGATGCATTTACAGCTGTATTAACAGCTGTATTTCGGGTGTATTAACAGCTGTATTTCAGGTGTGTTAACAGCTGTATTTCAGGTGTGTTAACAGCTGTATTAACAGCTGTATTTCTGGTGTATTAACAGCTGTATTTCGGGTGTATTAACAGCTGTATTAACAGCTGTATTTCAGGTTTATTAACAGCTGTATTAACAGCTGTATTTCAGCTGTATTTCAGCTGCATTAACAGCTGTATTAACAGCTGTATTTCGGGTGTATTAACAGCTGTATTAACAGCTGTATTTCGGGTGTATTAACAGCTGTATTAACAGCTGCATTAACAGCTGTATTAACAGCTGTATTAACAGCTGCATTAACAGCTGTATTAACAGCTGTATTAACAGCTATATTTTGGGTGTATTAACAGCTGTATTTCGGGTGTATTAACAGCTGTATTAACAGCTGCATTAACAGCTATATTTTGGGTGTATTAACAGCTGTATTTCGGGTGTATTAACAGCTGTATTAACAGCTGCATTAACAGCTGTATTTCGGGTGTATTAACAGCTGTATTAACAGCTGTATTTCGGGTGTGTTAACAGCTGTATTTCGGGTGTATTAACAGCTGTATTAACAGCTGCATTAACAGCTGTATTTCGGGTGTATTAACAGCTGTATTTCAGGTGTATTAACAGCTGTATTTCGGGTGTATTAACAGCTGTATTTCGGGTGTATTAACAGCTGCATTAACAGCTGTATTAACAGCTGTATTTCGGGTGTATTAACAGCTGTATTTCGGGTGTACAACAAGCTCTAAAAGAATAACCAATTTCTCCCAGTCTGTGTGTAGATCCTCATGTATTCCTTCTGGATTGCAGTGATTTCAGGAACCTTTTCCTGATTAATATACAAATAAAATCCCAACTGAGCACATGGACACATCTGGACAGTAGTGTAAGTGCCTAAACCAAACCACGACGGCTTAAGAAACAGCAGGTTAAAATGATAGAAGCTGCTAATAAACGAAGAGAAGGAACTGGAAGTGACGGATGTCCCACGGTGGTCCAGAACTCCTGCCACGTCTTCAGGTGCCGTGACTCTTCTCACCTGTTTGTTTGTTGCCTTATGTTGCTGTGGTTTGTGCATGCACTGAGTGTATTTCTGAAACACGAGGGACTTGGACAAAATGAGAGTATTTGAAGCCCTGGGAATAAGAACGGAGCTGGGAGAAGACAGAATAAGGCTGACATTCATCATATTGACACGCTGGCTCTAAATGAATGCTAATGCTGCTCCGTGTCTGCTGGAAGTGTAGGCATGTTTGATATGAAGCTCCCTAACTCATCTTTAAAACGTACACATGCATATATCAGCGCCGTGTTTAGATCACTTGAATTTCCCAGTTGGCCAAAGGTTAATGAATTAAAATTAAAAACTTTGCTTTTGTGCATTGTTGTGATCATCAACGTTTTGTATCTTACGATAATGACGAGTGAATTGGCAGTGAGAAAGGATTCACGTGTTGCTTATGTGATGTAAATGAGCTGCTTCTAAGGTTTCCTGGCAACAAAACGAAACAGACGAACAAGCGAGCGTTCCAGATGTTCTGTAGTGGTGGATCTAGGCAGGCGGGTCCGGGAGCCTGCTCTCACCCTAGAACCGGTGCTCAGGGACCCATGTCTCAGCCGAGCGGCTCCACCACATTCATCAAATGTAATTGTACCACATAAATTAAACCCAGTTTTGCTGCTGTAATTAAATGTAATTATTACACTAATTTGACAAGCAGCTGCCATTATATAGATGCTGTTTACAAAAGAAATGACTGTTTATTGTTAGTCTGAAAATGTGAGCAGTAAGTTTGTATAATTCTCTCATTAACGATAGCTCATTTAGCAACGCCTGCAATAACAGCGCCCTCTTCTGGCCAGATCTACGTTGAACGTTTGTTTGTTTGCTTGTTTAATGCAGTGAGCTGTTTCCTGTGGGCGCTGGTAGAACCTCCATCTGCAGCGTTTTATTTTCACGGAGCTGTTGAATAAAGGCCGAGCTGAGCTTGGCCGGCTTTCATACAGACTCCTGCAGCTCAGAAGAAGCAGAGGCCCAGCAGAGCAAAGCCACCACTGCTGTTGGCTCATCGTCCCATCGCCGCGTTCTCTCCCCAGTTCGCTTCCTCCAGGCAGTTTTCTTTTCTCCACCAACTCCTTCTCTTACTCTGTCACTAAACTAGCTGTCCTCATCTCTGTCGTTTCTCCGGTCGCCTCTCACTTTCACTCCCCAATAACAGCCTCCTTTCTTTGCCATCAGGTCATCTGGCCAGTGACACATGCGCGCAGCAGCGTCATGTGATCAGGTCACACGTGGGCTCGTGTGAACTGCGACAGGACATGTAGACCTACTTCCAACCTTTCTGTTAATGCAGCTTAATCTAAGTGTTCGAACCGTTTTAGTGAGATCTGAACGAGTGTAACATACGCTCACACCTTAATGACATGTGTTGGACAAAAGTACAGATTGCTCATTTAAATTAGTTATTTTAAAACAACAAAACAATTATTACATAGGAATTAGAATGAACAAAACCACGCATGGTGATTTAAAAGAGCTTTGAGTCATGACTGGCATGACATGAAATGTGTTTTGGTGTTTTTGTAGCCCACATATTTACGTTATAGTTTAACTTTGTGCAGGAATCTGTTTCAGCTTCATGTGCAGTGTGACTGTAGGACACGGAGGTAGTTACCAGAGGCTCAGCTGTACAGATGCACTAACAGTCACAGGGGCTCAAACACACTCAGACACGATGGCGTGGCCAGCACCCCACGTCCTCACTGTCTGCTATGACTGCCGCATTACAAATGGAGAACAGGAAGTTCAGCGGTCAAATGGTTCAACAATAGCGGCTGTGTGTCCGTGTGTTGCTGTTGTTGTGCTGCCATGTGTGTGTTTCTGGCCGTGTGTGTGAGTTGTGGTGTGCTCCAGTGTATTGGCTGCTGATAAATGGGCGCCTCTTTAAAGAACTTATCTCTTTAAGTGTTGCCACGGTGAGGGATGACATCATTTGGATCCCCCCCTGGCTAACTGGCTGCCATGACGACATTTCGCCAACCTATCCATTTGCCAGATGGACTGATAGTGTCTGCACATGCACACACCCACCCACCCACGCACACACACACACACACACACACACACACACACACACACACGAGCACACAGGTAATAGTGGGCCATGTGGAAATTACAGCCAGCTCCCAGTTCTGATACACACTGCTGTGATAGGAACACACACACCCAAGCACACTGATAACAGACACTCAGTCGCAGGTGTCTAATAAACGCACACACGCCAAAGCACAAGGCCCCGCCCCCTCCCTCCTCTTATCACAGCTTAACAGAGAAAAAAAAGCATTGAGGAGGAAAAATTAAGTATTGATCAAATTAGCAGTTTTTTAGAGCATCACTCACGGATGTGTGTGTGTGTGTGTGTGTGTGTGTGTGTGTGTGTGTGTGTGTGTGTGTGTGTGTGTGTGTGTGTGTGTATAGAAGGTGGTGGGAAGGGGAGGGTCAGAGGCATTTAATGAACCCATCAAGCTGCAAACAAACTGGAAAGGCCAGAAGGACTCTTGACCTAAAGCAAACACACACACGTGCACACACACGTGCACACACACGTGCACACACAGGACGACAGCAGTGCTTCAGCTGCCTAAATCACTGATTGTTGTTTGACTTCGCAGCGGCATCTTTGCGGTCGTTAATAAGAGTGGAGCAAACAGTGGACTCAAAGTGGGGTTTAGATGCTTGATCGTGGCTTCTTCTGCAACAGAAGTGATAATCGTAGGACAAACGGCAGGTCTGGCACTTCCTGTCTGTGTGTATCGATAGTGAGGAGTCGATAAGTCTTCATTTGGCTGCTAATTGGTTCTATCTGGATGAGAACTCCAGGCTGGATGGGACACTGGGGGCCAGAGGCCCCTCGTCCCACTACCTCACATGGTAAAGCTGTTGGGTCGTCACACAAGCTGGGATATGCCACAGTGCTCTAAAGAAGAGGAATAATTATCAGAAATGGATGTTGAATATTCTGACCAATACATTTCAAACATAACATTGCATTGTCCATAAATCCGTCTTCTCTACCTGAGTCCACCTGTTCAGCATAATGAGTCATTAGGAAAGAGGTGGGCCAGAACGTAAGCAGCTCACTGGGCCGTCACAGACACAAACAGAAACAAAACAATGGTGTAAACCCACAAAGAAATGCCCCAGTAGGGATTTTAACCCGGAACCTTGCTACCGCCACACAACACTGATAAAAGTCCACGCAGCCCGGACACAAAAACATCTGCATTTTGAGTCTGTTTATGTCGAACTGCTGAGTGCACACTTCTGGGCAACTGACCTTGACGTTGAAACCTGTATTTTTGTTTAGTTTGTCTTCACACGGTCAGATGAGGGTAACTGGTGACCGTTTTACTGAAGAACAAAAGCTTGTTGTGTCCAAAGTAACAACATCACGCATGCTCTCACCTGGTGGTCTTCAGGAGATGATTCCTTGGAGCTGGCTGTGAAAACCTCCGGAAAAAGTCTGGAATGTCCCAAATTTGCCGTCTCATATGCTGCCACTTTAAAACTTTATTTTCATGTATGAAAGTGTGCATGACATTATAAGTGCACAGAGGAATCTCTCAGCAGCTGACTTCACTTTCCTTTATTCTTGCTAATAAACCTTTTTCTCCATGAGTCCACCAATGCAACATGATCTCTCAGGGCTGTAATAGTTGCTGGTTCACATCGGTGGTGCAAGCAACCACAGCGTGTCACAGCGGCATCTGTGAAATAAACCGAGCATTACTTGATCCCCTCCCTGTGTTTTTGGAAAGCTGTGATCAAATATAACCAGATAAATAAAAGATAAGCTTGAATTATGACACGGACAGATAACTCTTATTTCTCTCGTAAAGACACCATTATCAGCTATATATTTAAGTTTTCATATACTACTAGATTGATATAATTTATACACTTTAAATCCTTTTTAAAAATATAATTTATATACTTTTTAGAAAAAACCCTTTTTTTTATTGAAAGTCAAGGTGTTCGAGTCCAATGAATAGTTTCACATGGTACCAAGTTTAGTGCTGAACAGCCAGACATTAAAAAAAAAAAAGGATCTAAGTTTACACAAAACTAAAAATTATAGACATTTCAGAATTCTACATCAGTACGTAGCATCAACTGTTATCAACTGTCAACCATGGAGGAGAAAGCGTCATAGTCTGGGCTGTATTTTCTGGATCTGGGGACGGTGACTGGTACAGAGTGAGACAAACCCTGAACCAAAACGACTACTGCTGTGCTGTCCACAGCATGCAGTTTCCGCTGGGTTAATACCCTCTGGTATGGGTTAGAGTTAGTACCCTCTGGTATGGGTTAGGGTTAGTTCCCTCTGGTATGGGTTAGGGTTAGTTCCCTCTGGTATGGGTTAGAGTTAGTTCCCTCTCTGTTAGTAGCCTCTGGTATGGGTTAGGGTTAGTACCCTCTGGTATGGGTTAGAGTTAGTTCCCTCTCTGTTAGTAGCCTCTGGTATGGGTTAGGGTTAGTACCCTCTGGTATGGGTTAGGGTTAGTTCCCTCTGGTATGGGTTAGGGTTAGTACCCTCTGGTATGGGTTAGAGTTAGTTCCCTCTCTGTTAGTAGCCTCTGGTATGGGTTAGGGTTAGTACCCTCTGGTATGGGTTAGGGTTAGTTCCCTCTGGTATGGGTTAGGGTTAGTACCCTCTGGTATGGGTTAGGGTAAGTACCCTCTGGTATGGGTTAGAGTTAGTTCCCTCTCTGTTAGTAGCCTCTGGTATGGGTTAGGGTTAGTACCCTCTGGTATGGGTTAGGGTTAGTTCCCTCTGGTATGGGTTAGGGTTAGTACCCTCTGGTATGGGTTAGAGTTAGTTCCCTCTCTGTTAGTAGCCTCTGGTATGGGTTAGGGTTAGTACCCTCTGGTATGGGTTAGGGTTAGTTCCCTCTGGTATGGGTTAGGGTTAGTACCCTCTGGTATGGGTTAGAGTTAGTTCCCTCTCTGTTAGTAGCCTCTGGTATGGGTTAGGGTTAGTACCCTCTGGTATGGGTTAGGGTTAGTTCCCTCTGGTATGGGTTAGGGTTAGTACCCTCTGGTATGGGTTAGGGTAAGTACCCTCTGGTATGGGTTAGAGTTAGTTCCCTCTCTGTTAGTAGCCTCTGGTATGGGTTAGGGTTAGTACCCTCTGGTATGGGTTAGGGTTAGTTCCCTCTGGTATGGGTTAGGGTTAGTACCCTCTGGTATGGGTTAGGGTTCGTTCCCTCTCTATTAGTAGCCTCTGGTATGGGTTAGGGTTAGTACCCTCTGGTATGGGTTAGGGTTCGTTCCCTCTCGGTTAATACCCTCTGGTATGGGTTAGGGTTAGTAGCCTCTGGTATGGGTTAGGGTTAGTTCCCTCTGGTATGGATTAGGGTTTGTTCCTCTTGGTTAGTAGCCTCTGGTATGGGTTAGGGTTAGTACCCTCTGGTATGGGTTAGGGATCGTTCCCTCTTGGTTAGTAGCCTCTGGTATGGGTTAGGGTAAGTACCCTCTGGTATGGGTAAGGGTTAGTTCCCTCTTGGTTAGTAGCCTCTGGCATGGGTTAGGGTTAGTACCCTCTGGTATGGATTAGGGTTCGTTCCTCTTGGTTAGTACCCTCTGGTATGGGTTAGGGTTAGTACCCTCTGGTATGGGTTAGGGTTAGTTCCCTCTGGTATGGGTTAGGGATAGTACCCTCTGGTATGGGTTAGGGTTAGTTCCCTCTTGGTTAGTAGCCTCTGGCATGGGTTAGGGTTATTACCCTCTGGTATGGGTTAGGGTTAGTTCCCTCTGGTATGGGTTAGGGTTAGTACCCTCTGGTATGGGTTAGGGTTAGTTCCCTCTTGGTTAGTAACCTCTGGTATGGGTTAGGGTTAGTTCTCTCTCTGTTAGTAGCCTCTGGTAGGAGATAGGGTTAGTACCCTCTGGTATGGGTAAGGGTTAGTTCCCTCTTGGTTAGTAGCCTTTGGCATGGGTTAGGGTTAGTACCCTCTGGTATGGATTAGGGTTCGTTCCTCTTGGTTAGTACCCTTTGGTATGGGTTTAGATTAGTAGCCTCTGGTATGGGTTAGGGTTAGTTACCTCTGGTATGGATTACGGTTCGTTCCCTCTTGGTTAGTAGCCTCTGGTATGGGTTAGGGTAAGTACCCACTGGTATGGGTAAGGGTTAGTTCCCTCTTGGTTAGTACCCTCTGGTATGGGTTAGGGTTAGTACCCTCTGGTATGGGTTAGGGTTAGTTCCCTCTGGTATGGGTTAGGGTAAGTACCCTCTGGTATGGGTAAGGGTTAGTTCCATCTTTCTTAGTAGCCTCTGGCATGGGTTAGGGTTAGTACCCTCTGGTATGGGTTAGGGTTAGTTCCCTCTGGTATGGGTTAGGGTTAGTACCCTCTGGTATGGGTTAGGGTTAGTTCCCTCTTGGTTAGTAGCCTCTGGTATGGGTTAGGGTTAGTTCTCTCTGGTATGGGTTAGGGTTCGTTCTCTCTCTGTTAGTAGCCTCTGGTAGGAGATAGGGTTAGTACCCTGTGGTATGGGTTAGGGTTAGTTCTCTCTCTGTTAGTAGCCTCTGGTAAGAGATACGGTTAGTACCCTCTGGTATGGGTTACGACTAGTTCCCTCTGGTAAGGCTTACGACTAGTTCCCTCTGATATGGATAGTACCCTTCACCAGCCCTAATGACAGTCTAACTATTTTTTTATTGATCCCTAGGTAGGACGAAGAAAAAGAAAAAGTTAAAATAAATAAATAAGTAAATAAGTAACTAAATTCTGCCAAAGAGGGCTAAAATCACCGGGTGTGGTATGTGAACAGACTAGAAATAGAAGGAGAAAGAAAGAGAGAGACAAGACAGTGGTGGTGCAGTCTGGTGTCTATGTTGTAATGTGTGTTAAAAAGGGAAGAAAAGAAATAAGGGTAATAATGTGTTATTTAAGGAATAGAGGTGGACACAGGAAAATAAGGTGTTAATATAAAAGAAGACAGAGAAAAGGGGGAGGAGCATTCTATTCTCTATTGCATACCTGAGTGTTTGGGGGTGTAGGGGCAGTTTTTAAAAAGTTATCTATATAATAATATGCATCGAAGTATTTAAGTACTTACGCATGTCCACATATATGGGATATAAGGAGACATATATACAGTTAACTAATACCAATTCATATACATTGTAGGCAGAGAAAGCAACAAGTAATTAGTACATCTATGCACACACACACACACACACACACACACACACACACACACACACACACACGCAGTCACACACACCTATGAGAAAGATCAATGTGTGGACATCTAAGAATCTTGCTGTGCATGAATGTAAGATACATATGCACAAGTACATAGTTATACATACATACAAATATACACTGATACATTAATGAGCACATGTGCTTTTTAGATACACGTATATATATATATATATATATATATATATATATATATATATATATATATATATATATATATATATATATATATATATATATATACAGTGTCTTGTGTGCAGCTGGTGGGTGCTGAATGAGTAGTTGAAATTAGAGCATAGTGAGGTTGAGTTTAGAGGGGAGGGTGGGACAGGTTAAGATTAGGACAGAACGGACAGGGACAAGCTAAGATTAGACCAGGCGAAGGGGAAACAGGTTAAGATTAGGACAGAACGGACAGGGACAGGTTAAGATTAGACCAGGTGAAGGGGGAACAGGTTAAGATTAGGACAGAATGGACAGGGACAAGCTAACATTAGACCAGGCGAAGGGGAAACAGGTTAAGATTAGGACAGAACGGACAGGGACAGGCTAAGATTAGGACAGAACGGACAGGGACAGGTTAAGATTAGGACAGATGGGATGGGGACAGGTTAAGATTAGACCAGGCGAAGGGGGGACAGGCAAAAATTAGACCAGGCAAAGGGGGGACAGGTTAAGATTAGACCAGGCAAAGGGGGAACAGGTTAAGACTAGACCAGGCGAAGTGAGGACAGGTTAAGACTAGACCAGGCGAAGTGGGGACAGGTTAAGATTAGGACAGAACAGACAGGGACAGGTTAAGATTAGACCAGGCGAAGTGGGGAAACAGGTTAAGATTAGGACAGAACAGACAGGGACAGGTTAGGATTAGGACAGATGGGATGGGGACAGGTTAAGATTAGACCAGGCGAAGGGGGGACAGGCAAAAATTAGACCAGGCAAAGGGGGGACAGGTTAAGATTAGACCAGGCGAAGGGGGAACAGGTTAAGACTAGACCAGGCGAAGTGAGGACAGGTTAAGACTAGACCAGGCGAAGTGGGGACAGGTTAAGATTAGGACAGAAGAAGAGGGACAGGTTAAAATTAGGACAGATGGGATGGGGACAGGTTAAGATTAGACCAGGCGAAGGGGGGACAGGTTAAGATTAGACCAGGCGAAGTGGGGACAGGTTAAGATTAGGACAGAACAAGGGGGACAGGTTAAGATTAGGACAGAACAAGGGGGACAGGTTAAGACTAGACCAGGCGAAGGGGGGACAGGTTAAGATTAGACCAGGCGAAGTGGGGACAGGTTAAGATTAGGACAGAACAAGGGGGACAGGTTAAGACTAGACCAGGCGAAGTGGGGGACAGGTTAAGATTAGGACAGAACAAGGGGGACAGGTTAGGTTTAGGACAGAAGAGATGGGGACAGGGTAAGTTTAGAGCACAGGGGAGGGGTAACCTTTTGTATGGAGTAATTTGTTGTGTAGGTTTGATGTGGGCAAGTTTAATTGAAATTGTGGGATTCTTTTCTTAAATCCATGTGTTGTGTGTAGGGTGGGTAACCCTTTGTGTTCCCCATTGTTTTATGTATTAAGGTCTTGGTCTCACTTTGGTTGGTCCATTGTGTTCAGGTTCCGTTTCCTGAGCCTACTGTCCTGTTTGGTCCATTTCTCGCATCTCGCGTTGCGTTTTCTTGGTATATTTTTTACTAAGAGATTATCTATGTATTCCTATATATATATATATATATATAAAATATATATATATATACACATAAATATAACATATTAAAAAATGGTACAATATTGACACAGACAATATTGAGCCATTTCTACATGAATAAAGAGTTTATATACATATATATATATATATATATATATATATATATATATATATATATATATATATATATATATATATATATGTCACCTTCCTTTACCACGAAGGAAAATTCCCTCCATCAGCCTCCTAATGTTTCCCAACACTTTGCCTGTGCGTGGTGTCTCATAGAACAGAGCTGCTCACAGTTACTAATAGGAGTGCTGTGTATGATCAGAGTGACAATTACTCATTCATAAAATAAGTAGTATGTCCCTTTAGAGCTCTTCGGACTGAACTAATAGTCTTTGACTGAATGGAAAAGTCAAACAAATGCTGTTGGTAATGATGAGCTATATGTTCTGCTTCTGTGGACTTCATACTGCATATTCAGACTGGAAACAACACAAACACACACTGACCTCATTGACCTCACATGCAAGCCATGGCACCCACACGCATCACACACACACACACACACACACACACACACACACACACACACACACACACACACACACACACTGTACTCTCACACACATATTCACATATACTGGAGATGCAAGGGAGAAACTTATTAGGTTATTATCTTTCCGCCCCATAAAATAGGAATAACTTAAAGCGATGCCGCAATTAATAACCCAACTATAAATCTGAATAATCCCTATGAATATTATTCCATATTACACACAGAGATCAGCGGGGTGTTTGGGAGCATGCAGAATGATAAAGCCATCAGAGAATGTTCTGGATGAAGTGAGTCAAACGTGAACGTGTGCATCAAAGCATTTAAGAGTGTGTGTGTGATCATGTGTGTGTGTGTGTTTGTGTGTGTGTGTAATTGTGTCTATGTCCCTTAAGAGTGTGTTCTGCATGGCAGAATATGCATCAGCACACTGATGCATTTCCATCTCCGTGTTGAGAGGCCGTTCCCAGTCACATGTGCTGGCTGCACTGGTTAAATCAATGGTCTACCTTGTAACCTCCAAACAAACACACACATACACACACGACGCTGTCATTTACTGTGACCTTGCTGTCTGCCACTACATATGCACACACATACACACTCACAAAGAGTGTAACATACATGTATATGCTCTTCGTGCTTTTAAAGAAGACGTTTCTGATGTTTTTTAAAAGTTGACACCACAACTTGATGTGTTAATGACATGTCAGAGACAGGTTTTGGTCAAAATGCTGGAGGGATACAGCCCAGCAGCTCTCTCTTCAACAGTGTCTATACACCTGTGTTCTCAGCAGTCGGTTTTAAGGGGTAGAGAGAGAGACACTACACTCAACTCCACCACCAATTTGAAGGAGAACAGGGCTCACTGAATAGGTGGATTAAAATGCCTTTTGTGAAATTAAGGGGTCCCAGAGGAAGCTGTTTTATCAATGGAGGAGGAGGAGGTGAGTAAAGACGGAGAAATGCGTTAATTTGGAGTTTCTGAAGTTAAAGAGTGTGGCTATCTTATAGTATCTTAGTTTACAATGCTGGATGTTGGTACAGAACACAATATTAACTGGAACTGGGTGAATTACACATTTAACTTTAAACGGCCGGTGGAAAATTGGCTACTCTTTGACTTGCTTCAACACAGTTTAGGCAACATCCTACATATTGTGTAATTGTGACTTAATATTACAGCCATCACTGTTAATGTGAATGCATTACTGCTCTGGACATACGGACTTCACTGACAGGTTGTAAGGCAAGCTATTTATACATATATATATATATATATATATATACTTCTGAACTCACTTCTGGTAGGTCATTAAGTTATTTACACTCACAACTAAATGCATCTGTTTCTCGTTATAATGTTGCTGATGTTGGTATCAGGTGGCCCATGTGATGCAGTCAAACACCCACAGTCAAGTTTCGATGTTAAAGCCAACGTGGAAATAATAGAAGTTGCAGTTCGTCGACTGACCACTGGGGGCTGTCTTCCAAAGCACGTTAGTCTCCGTTGGCCCCGTGTTAAAACGTTCATGCCATGCCCAACTGTGACGTGGCCGTGTTCCAGCCAACTTCCCGGATGCAAGAAAACCTTTGAGTGATGGCACGGAGGGTTCGTCCAGTACTAATCCAGTCTGTGGATGCACTGTGTAGTGGTCTACTCTACTCCCCATGTGTTTGTAATGCCATCTAACACTACCTTACTTACCATTGTGGTCATTATAAATTAAAAGGAATCGGCTCAATACTGAACTGTTTAACCCATCACTTTTACCTTCATGGATAGGGAGTTTGTTGAATTTTAAATGAAAAAACGAAACACAAATGTAGTGGAAACCTGGATATTTTCATTGACAACAACAAGTGGAAATGGTGATACGGTGTCCATAAGACAGAGTTGCACCATCCTTATGCATAACAACGCCACCGTCGACCTGCACAAAAGAAGAACACATTTATTTAATTACACAGCACTGACATTTTTAGGGGTCTATAAGCTAAATTTGCAAGAAAGCTATAGATTACCTGATAAGTAAAATAATGGAACAAAATGTTTCCTGAATTATTCTTAAATTAGCACCATGAATATGATACTAATTTAAGGCTTGACCATGTCAAACAGTGTTGTGTAGCATGAGTTAGTGATAGCTGTATGTTTTAACACTATCACTACACGTGACTGTAAAACTGCTCATCTCACAATCATAAGGTGAATAATATGAAATCCACGCAATCCAGCGGTCCAGCTGTTACAGTCCCTACATATTGAATGACATTAGCAGCATTGTGCTGCTGCTCCAGTTTCAGACAGCCCAGCTGGATAATCACAGCCGTGGAAAACATCCACTGTATCTGGAGACCAGAGTGCCTGAGTGGAGACGGGGTTCAGCGGCACTGAAATCATACGTCTTCTGCCAAATAAATGGTGATAAAACTGAAGGCTGAGTGAGTTGTCTTACAACACATCAGAGAATTCATTCACGTCCATACAGACCAGCAGTACAGTCACCTGAACAGTAATAAGTGTGTGTGGAGTTTGCATGTTCTCCCCGTGCTTGCGTGGGTTCCCTCCGGGTACTCCGGCTTCCTCCCACAGTCCAAAAACATGCAGGGTAGGTTAATTGATCATCCTAAATTCTCCCTAGGTGTGAATGTGAGTGTGCATGTTTGCCTGTCTTGTATGTGGTCCTGCGATGGACTGGCGACCTGTCCAGGTGGACCCCTGCCTTCCGCCTGATATGCGTCGGCATAGGCTCCGACAGACCCCCGTGACCCGGAGACGGAGTAAGCGGGAATAGATAATGGATATAGCATCAGAGCCAGTGACTTCAGAAAGTGAACAAACTGACAAAGAAGGCTGGTTCTCTTCTGAAGCCTCTAGACTCTAGAGTTGACTGTGTGAAGGATACTTGGTAAAGTGAAGATGATCATGGGCAATCCTGACCATCCTCAGTGATTCGCTGCTACAGAGACCGCTACGGGAGATCTTTCAGACTTCTAAAGAAGAACCCTTAGACCGCTATGGGAGATCCTTCAGACCGCTACAGTAGAACCTTTTTTTTTTTTTTTTTTTTTTATGGTGCATTAAAAACATTAAGAATCTGGCATTTGCAGGGTGGACGCCCCCCACAGGCCCCAGCTCTCCTTGTCACTTTTGTCTCTGTGTGTGTGTGTGTTTTTTATTTTTATTTTTTTTATTTTTTTATTTTAATAATTATTTTGTTCATATACATGTATATACATATATATATATATATATATATATATATATTCATATACATGTATATACATATATATATATATATATATATATATATATATATATATATATATATATATATCTCTCTCTCTCTGTCTCTCTCTCACCTCACTCTCTCTCTCTATCTCCTCTCTCTCTCTCTCTGTCTCTCTCTCTCCCTCTCTCTCTCTCTCTCTCTCTCTCTCTCTCTCTCTCTCTCTCTCTCTCTCTCTCTCTCTCTCTCTCTCTCTCCCCCTCTCTACCTCCCTGTTGTTTTTTTTTGTTTTTTTTTTATATATATTTTCTTTGCAAATATGAGAGAGGAGGTGGTGGGGGAGGCAGGTAACCAGGACCAGGGGCGCACCGCTTGCGAGCCCCAGGCAGTCACAGGAGCCAGGCTGCCAGCCACGCCCCACCATCAGGAACTCCCCCCACAAAGGGGCACCAGCGTCCCGAGAGGGCCGACACACGCCCCCAGCCGCAGGCCGGACACCAGGGCCGGCCCCAGCGAGGCCCCCGGCCAGAGCCGCACGGGGCCGCACCGACCAGGGAGCCACGATGGCAGCGGACAACCCGATCCCCGTCCCCGCAGCGCTATACTCAATGTATAGCACCCGACAGGAATAGCAATGCCCCGACCCCCCAGCGCATGCCACCTACAGTAGAACCTTTAGACCGCTATGGAAGATCCTTCAGACTGCTAAAGTAGAACCCTTAGACTGCTATGGGAGATCCTCCAGACCGCTACAGTAGAACGTTTAGACCGCTATGGGAGATCCTTCAGACCTCTATAGGAGAAACCATAGACCACTTTCGGAGATCCTTCAGACTTCTAAAGTAGAACCCTTAGACTGCTATGGGAGATCCTCCAGACCGCTACAGTAGAACGTTTAGACCGCTATGGGAGATCCTTCAGACTTCTATAAGAGAACCTTCAGACCTCTACAGGAGAAATATCAGACCACCACAGGAGAACCTTCAGACCTCTACAAAGGAAATATCAGACCACAACAGGAGAACCTTCTGGCCACTATGGAAGATCCTTCAGACCTCTATAAGAGAACCTTCAGACCTCTACAGGAGAACCTTCAAACCACTACAGCAGAACCTTTAGACTGCTATGGGAGATCCTTCAGACCGCTACAGTAGAACCTTTAGACCACTATGGGAGATCCTTCAGACCGCTACAGTATAACCTTTAGACTGCTATGGGTGATCCTTCAGACCTCTACAGTAGAACCTTTAGACCACTATGGGAGATCCTTCAGACTTCTAAAGTAGAACCCTTAGACTGCTATGGGAGATCCTTCAGACCTCTATAGTAGAACCCTTAGACCGCTATGGGAGAACCTTCAGACCTCTACAGGAGAAATATCAGACCACCACGGGAGAACCTTCAGACCTCTACAAAGGAAATATCACACCACAACAGGAGAACCTTCGGACCGCAATGGAAGATCCTTCAGACCTCTATAAGAGAACCTTCAGACCTCTACAGGAGAACCTTCAAACCACTACAGCAGAACCTTTAGACCGCTATGGGAGATCCTTCAGACAGCTACAGTAGAACCTTTAGACCACTATGGGAGATCCTTCAGACCGCTACAGTAGAACCTTTAGACCGCTATGGGAGATCCTTCAGACAGCTACAGTAGAACCTTTAGACCACTATGGGAGATCCTTCAGACCGCTACAGTAGAACCTTTAGACCACTATGGGAGATCCTTCAGACCGCTACAGGGGGTCCATCCTGGCCATGCGATGTCCCCATGTTAGAGGTACTGTCTGTCGGTACGGTCTGTCTTGGCATGCATTATTTTTTTCCATATATGGCTGGACCATGAACTTTGGGTATTGACCGAAGGACAAGATCATGGATACAAGCGGCCGAAATGAGTTTCCTCTGCTGGGTGGCTGGGCGCTCCCTTAGAGGCGGGGTGAGAAGCTCAGTCATCCGGGAGAAGCTCCGGGTTGAGCCGCTGCTCCTTCACATTGAGAGGAGTCAACTGAGGTGGCTTGGGCATCTGTATAGGATGCCTCCTGGACGCCTCCCTAGAGACGTGTTCCAGGCATGTCCCACCGGGAGGAGGCCCCGGGGAAGACCCAGGACACGCTGGAGAGACTATGTCTCTCGGCTGGCTTGGAAACGCCTCGGGATTCCCCCGGAAGAGCTGGGGGAAGTGTCTGGGGTGAGGGAGGTCTGGGCATCCCTGCTTAGACTTCTGCCCCCGCGACCCGGCCCCGGATAAGCGGAAGAAGATGAATGAATGAATGAATCTGGCTGGACCTTCTTGGATTTTGCGTTGGCAGAAATGGTGTGTTGGTAGAGCTGTTGGTTGAGAGTCTGGAGAATTTGGGCGGGTTCATACCATTCCGGCCTTGTAGGGATATCTATCCACGCGAATGCCGTCATTTGGATTTCGCTTGTCCAGGTTTTATGAGGACAGGTCTCGGACCGGTTCCTTACAGCAGACATGCTTTTTTCTTGAATTTACCTCAACTGGACTGTTAAGCTAAATGACAATTTCTGCAACCTTGTATCTGCTCATCCACACTTCTCCACCTCTTACCCCCCTGAGATCATTGATTCAGATGGTGCCAAACATGCTATCAGTCTCTCCCATTATCTCTGTCTCACACACACACAATGCTGACAAAGTGGGGTCAGGACCACTGATCACGCCACCACTTCATATACCTCACCCTCTCTCTTTGTGCCCTTTTTTATGTCCTACTATATGTTGTTATACTTTTGTCCCATTCTTCCCTCCTGCTGATCTATGTCCTCCAGCTCAATCTTTGTACTCCAACACTCTCCTGTAGCCTTACTTCAATTCCCTCTAAACAGATACCATCAGAGCAGCCAAGAAGAGAGGAAAGAGCTCGACGCCTCTCTGCTTCTCTTTCACACACACACACACACACACACACACACACACACACACACACACACACACACACACACACACACACACACACACACACACATACACACACACACACACACACACACACACACACACACACACACACACACACACACATCATGGCCACTCAGTAGGTTGACAGATGTGGTGGGACAATAAAACAGTTTGTAATGGAGGTAATATGATTTAAAATACTATCTATTAACTTGGATTGCCCTGTCAGGTGTGTGTATATGTCTGTGGGAGATAAAACAATGAAGATGGCAGAGAGAATATAGGGTTGAACATCTAAATCACAATGAAGACACACAAACACAGAGACACAAAGTCCAATTCATCCCATTAGACAAAGTAGTCCACCCAGTCCTGTGGAAACTGACAACACACACACACATACAGTAAATACAATCCCAATAAGAAGTAGATCCATATGTTACATGAACACCAGTGATAAGAGACTCTAGTGAGTTCTGAGAGACCTGCTACACATATCTTCGTCTTCATGAGGCTACAGTAGCACTGCACACAAGTTAAAGTACACCGAAGAACGTTGAGCATGGGACGCTTGACTAATTCACACACCGGCATGTGGCACAGAAAATATTCCCTCAAACATTTACAATGGGGATAGATTACACCTGCACGTTATTTCAGCCTGCTCAGTGAGAAAGCTGACAGATATGTCGACCGTCGCTGATGGGGCAGGGTTGGTAGGATTCCACATTTTTATCTCTGTGTGAAGACTAAAACCAGCTACGAGAAATCTCACTAACAAACGCTGAATGTGAACACGGCGCCTCTGACATTCCTGAGTATCAGAGCTCCGCTGTTCTTCAGAAACTCCCTCCTCCAGCAAGAGGGAGTCAATTACCTATTAAGGTGTGAGGGGCTTCTTCTTCATCTTCTTTTTTTTTTTGTTCTCCTACTGGAAGGTCACTGGATTGATCACCGACCGCATCGTGTGTAAAAGTGTCCCGGGGCGGAGCGGGGCGGGGTGTGGCGGAGCGGGGCGGGGTGGGGCGTGAACCCTAAACCCCAACCACTCCCACGCACAGTTCCCAAGCCTGGATAAACGGGAGCAGGTTGTCAGGAAGTGCAACAAGAAAAAAAAGTAACTTAATTTAATAATTACTAATTTAATTTAACATGATTTAAAAAAAACAAAAAAACATTTCTGTGCGTCAGATTATGAGCGTTTGAAGTGGTTCCCAGGTCAGACTCTGACATTTAAACTGGTTTTATTCAAGTCTGCTCATTGCAAAACAAGATTATGCTAAAAGGAAGATCAGTACAGTTAAAATTCACATTTAGTTCAGAACTCCCAATGTCTTATAAGGCGGGAAAGGAGAGGTGGAGTAAAGCTGAGCGGCTCATCCCAACCCTTAAAGCAGCTGTCAAAGAGCAGAGCTGCGGAGACGGAGACGAGGGCAAGGATCAGTCGTTCTGTGCTGGAGCCAATGACCTGCACGCACGCTTCAGGAACATCATTTCTCCCCTTCAAAGGTTCTGCATGTATCATTTGAGTTCATTGCAGAGGTACAATATGATAGTCTTAATTATGTTTTCAACAGTGTAGATCACAGAAACCTAACAGCTGTAAGACGTTAAGATGAGCCTTTCCAACACAGATGGCATAGCTCTGACGAGCCACAATACAAGAACGGAAAACATGATATTCACTCACAGGGAGGATGTCTTTTTTCTCTTGTCAGCAAACAAACTCGTTGGACAGAGGTTAAGGTGAGCGGTATTAAGACTGTTGTGATCTGCAGCCTCTCCACTACCGGCCATGAAACGGTATATACTGCTATTTTCAGCTTTAGTCTGTCCAGAAACATGTTTCAAAAGGTTCCTGAATGGTTCCTTAAAACCCTCAGAAGGTTTCTTCTGAACTCAAGAACGATCTAACTCATGTTAGATCGTGTTACACCGTCACCGTGTGAAGACTTTTTTCACACTTAGCTCCTTGTTATTAGGTACAGCAGGTTTTATTAATAAAGAGCTTGTATGTATAAACACATGACCAGCTGTTCCTAATAACACGGCCGGTGAGTGAACTTCAGCTAAGATTTGATCAATTCTGACTTCTTTGTTCTGCTCGTTCTGTAGTTTTACTTACATGGACAAACCTTTATTTACTCTGTCAGTAATTTTCATTTATTTCATTTCATTCACCTCATTTCTGGAATGTTTCTGTTTTTAGTTTTTTATTTATTCAGTCTGAATGTGACTGATTTCTTCTGATAGTTTTGGTGGGTTTCTGTCAGAATACTCTGCTTTTTGCATTTTAACTATTATTTCAATCATCAGAACAGCGCAGTGATTTTTTTATTTTATTTTTATCTGCTGTAAAGCAGACGTTTGAAGTTGATTTTAATGTATGTGTTGTTGTTTGGCCGGTATTTTACATTCTGATCATAAAAAATGACCAGAAATACCTCGGGTCTGCGAGAGGCAACTGGTGAGTACAAGGGGAAGGATACAGAGCCATAAGCATCGGCCACTCAGATAGCCTTTAGATGGAGTAAAAACCTCAGGCGTGCAGCGAAGATAGAAGACATATCAACATGGACAGAGAAAATAAAGGCTCTGTGGAAAAACAGAGCAGTGTTTGCAGAATCCAATTGAGCTGACACTTTTTCAGCCACATACCATTTTCTGTTGTTTACGGCTTTATGAGCGGCTGACCCGTGTGTGTTTGTGCTTGTGCGCGAGTGTGCGTAAGCCCAGCGGCTGACCTGTATGTGTTTGCGGGTGTGTGTGTGATTGAGGCTGATAGATGTTGACAGCTGCGGAGAATCACTTTCCTGTTGGTAAAACACCATATTGACCCTGCAGCCCCACCGTAGGCAGAGGTTAGCCCAGCTGAAGCCCGGCAGGCAGAGTAGGGATGACATCCAGCTGAGGGCCGAAGGCTGTGCTTGAACCCACAACATTACAGTGACCCCGGAGCGCCCTGGACACATACCAGCACACACCACCTGACCCAAAACCCACAGCCAGCAGCACAAGAAGAACTGAGGCCAGTGGTTGGACTATCGCTTCAACTAAGACAAACACAGTGATAAGGCATTAATATATCTGGTTTTCCAACAGGGAGTTGTTCATTTCCTTTGTGACAAAGCTGCATTATCCCATACTTTTATATTATCATCAGGTGATAGGAAACGTCTCTCTTCACAATCACCCCTATACGAGATATTCAAGTATGGACAAATCTATAAATATGATCCAACAGACTAAGATCCAGGGATCTTCCTATAATGTACTAGATTAAATACTCTTCCTCAAAAGGCACTAGACAATTATTTAAAGCAAAAACATGATCAAATGGATTTTTGCTTTAAATTTAATTAAATATTTTTACACTTTGTCATTGTTGGGGAATTGTGGCCCGTTCTTCTTTGCAGCATTCCTCCTTACAACCCTTCCAAACAAAGTCTGCTCATTCAGTCTTTTTCTAATTGTATTGTCATGAATGTTAACTTTGAACATTGCGTAGTGAGCATGAGATGGAGCTGTGTGCTTCTCTGAGCATTGAGGTGGAATTGCTGGGCTGTATGGATGTCTCATTCCTAAAGTGTTTTCATACTGAATAATCTATTGAGCATCTTAAAAAAAGAAACGCTGTAATTAATTAATAAATGAATTATTAATAAATGGGCAGCAGTGTGGCTCAGTGGCTGGCACCGTTCGCAGCATGAAGGTCCCTGGTTCAGGAACCAGGGCCCAGTGGGAGACTTTCTGTGTTCCATGTTCTCCCCGTGCTTGCGTGGGTTCCCTGCGGTCAATCCGGCTTCCTCCCACAGTCCAAAAACACGCATGTTGGGTGACTGACGATTCTAATTTGCCCGTTGGCGTGTGTCTGCGAGTGTGCATGTTTGTTGTCCATGGATGTGGCCCTGTGTTGACTGGTTACCTGTCCAGGTGAACCCCTGCCTTTGGCCTGTAATGAGCTGGGATAGGCCCCAGCTGACCCCGTGACCCTGTACAGGATTAAGCAGATATACAAAATGGGTGGATATTCAAAAAATTAAAATTGTTACTCTTTTTTAAATCGAGAAATAAATAACACATGTTTTTGAACAAAGAAAAGCAGGTTAATGCAAATCAGCTCTCTGATTTGCATTAACCTGCTTTTCTTTCCTCGAGTCCCAAAGTGACTAATTTACAATCCAGTTTAGCAATACCTATTTTTATTTCCCAGTTAATAACTAATGATGGATATGCCTTGTTACCGTTTGCATGAGGCTCTTGGTCCTCCAAACACTGCAAGGTACCCAGGAGGAGATGAAAATACTGAAATTTCAGTTTTGAAAAATCTTCAGTTGTAAAGGTTAAATGATTAAAAGAGTACTGATTTATGCATGTATGATAATCAAATGTTGAGCAAAATCTTGCTTGATTTGCTTGAAACTGTAGACATTAAATTACTCTTGTAAGAGCAAGTACTTCCCCAAATAACAAACTCCAAACATCAGTAGTTTTGGAGTTACCAGACACCGTACCCTTTATATACCTGATTTTCTTCCATTTTGAAGCATCTATTTAGAAATGTTTTTAGAAATATTTTAGTCTCCCAAGTGTCAACCTCCAAACCTCAGTAGTTGGTGTATATCAGGTATCTGATATGGACGCCATATGGAGGTATGTCCATTATATGCTAAAAATGTTGTTGGGAAAAACCTGCGCCATTCCTGATTCCTGTCTGAGGTCAGTTTGAGGTCTGTCTGAGGTCTGTTTGAGGTCTGTCTGAGGTCTGTTTGAGGTCTGTTTGAGGTCTGTCTGAGGTCTGTTTGAGGTCTGTCTGAGGTCTGTTTGAGGTCTGTTTGAGGTCTGTCTGAGGTCTGTCTGAGGTCTGTCTGAGGTCTGTCTGAGGTCAGTTTGAGGTCAGTTTGAGGTCTGTTTGAGGTCTGTTTGATGTCTGTCTGAGGTCTGTTTGAGGTCTGTCTGAGGTCAGTTTGAGGTCTGTTTGAGGTCTGTCTGAGGTCTTTCTGAGGTTTGTTTGAGGTCTGTCTGAGGTCTGTCTGAGGTCTGTTTGAGGTCTGTTTGAAGTCTGTCTCAGGTCTGTTTGAGGTCTGTTAGAGGTCTGTCTGAGGTCAGTTTGACGTCTGTTTGAGGTCTGTCTGAGGTCTTTCTGAGGTTTGTCTGAGGTCTGTCTGAGGTCTGTCTGAGGACTGTTTGAGGTCTGTTTGATGTCTGTCTGAGGTCTGTTTGAGGTCTGTTTGAGGTCTGTTTGAGGTCTGTCTGAGGTCTGTCTGAGGTCTGTTTGAGGTCTGTTTGAGGTCTGTCTGAGGTCTGTCTGAGGTCTGTTTGAGGTCTGTCTGAGAACTGTCTGAGGTCTGTTTGAGGTCTGTCTGAGGTCAGTTTGAGGTCTGTTAGAGGTCTGCTTGAGGTCTGTTTGAGGTATGTTTGAGGTCTGTCTGAGGTCTGTCTGAGGTCAGTTTGAGGTCTGTTTGAGGTCTGTTTGATGTCTGTCTGAGGTCTGTTTGAGGTCTGTCTCACGTCTGTCTGAGGACTGTTTGAGGTCTGTCTGAGGTCTGTTTGAGGTCTGTTTGAGGTCTGTTTGATGTCTGTCTGAGGTCTGTTTGAGGTCTGTCTCACGTCTGTCTGAGGACTGTTTGAGGTCTGTCTGAGGACTGTTTGAGGTCTGTCTGAGGTCTGTTTGAGGTCTGTTTGAGGTCTGTCTGAGGTCTGTCTGAGGTCTGTTTGAGGTCTGTTTGAGGTCTGTTTGAGGTCTGTCTGAGGTCAGTTTGAGGTCTGTCTGAGGTCTGTTTGAGGTCTGTCTGAGGTCTGTTTGAGGTCGGTTTGAGGTCTGTCTGAGGTCTGTCTGAGGTCTGTTTGAGGTCTGTTTGAGGTCTGTTTGATGTCTGTTTGAGGTCTGTCTGAGGTCAGTTTGAGGTCTGTTTGAGGTCTGTTTGAGGTCTGTCTGAGGTCTGTTTGAGGTCTGTCTGAGGTCTGTCTGAGGACTGTCTGAGGTCTGTTTGAGGTCTGTCTGAGGTCAGTTTGAGGTCTGTTTGAGGTCAGTCTGAGGTCTGTTTGAGGTCTGTTTGAGGTCTGTCTGAGGTCTGTCTGAGGTCTGTGAGGTCTGTTTGAGGTCTGTCTGAGGTCTGTCTGAGGTCTGTTTGAGGTCTGTCTGAGGTCAGTTTGAGGTCTGTCTGAGGTCTGTCTGAGGTCTGTTTGAGGTCTGTTTGATGTCTGTCTGAGGTCTGTTTGAGGTCTGTTTGAGGTCTGTCTGAGGTCAGATTGAGGTCTGTCTGAGGTCTGTTTGAGGTCTGTTTGACGTCTGTTTGAGGTCAGTTTGAGGTCTGTCTGAGGACTGTCTGAGGTCTGTTTGAGGTCTGTTTGAGGTCTGTCTGAGGTCTGTCTGAGGTCTGTTTGAGGTCTGTCTGAGGTCAGTTTGAGGTCTGTCTGAGGTCTGTTTGAGGTCTGTTTGATGTCTGTTTGAGGTCTGTCTGAGGTCTGTTTGAGGTCTGTTTGAGGTCTGTCTGAGGTCTGTCTGAGGTCTGTTTGAGGTCTGTCTGAGGTCTGTTTGAGGTCTGTTTGAGGTCTGTTTGAGGTCTGTCTGAGGTCTGTTTGAGGTCTGTCTGAGGTCAGTTTGAGGTCTGTTTGATGTCTGTCTGAGGTCTGTTTGAGGTCTGTTTGAGGTCTGTTTGAGGTCTGTTTGAGGTCTGTCTGAGGTCAGTTTGAGGTCTGTTTGATGTCTGTCTGAGGTCTGTTTGAGGTCTGTTTGAGGTCTGTCTGAGGTCTGTTTGAGGTCTGTTTGAGGTCTGTTTGAGGTCTGTCTGAGGTCTGTCTGAGGTCTGTTTGAGGTCTGTTTGAGGTCTGTCTGAGGTCCCTCGGCCACACCTGGTTAGCAACGCCAGTCTCACGTTTGCATGTGTGTAACCCTGCATCAGAGAATCGTGTTTTCAACCCTGATTTGGGCTTCATTGAGGTGCCACCTGGTGTGGCCCCTGGGTGGCTGTGGGGACCACTTTCATTTGTGTTCCTGTTTGGGTGTATTTGGCCACCCTGCCTTAATAACAAGCTTGGCCAGCCAGCAGGACCCTGCTGTCCTCCATGTTTCTGTCTCACAGAGCCCAACCAAGGCTGTGTGTGTGTGTGTGTGTGTGTGTGTGTGTGTGTGTGTGTGTGTGTGTGTGTGTGTGTGTGTGTGTGTGTGTGTGTGTGTGGGTGAGGGGTTGTTCACCTAGAGAGTGTACGCTGTAATTTAAAACAACTAGAGCAAATCCCTATCTCTCTTTGTTTCACATGCTCTCACAGAGTCTCTGTCTCTCGTTATTACACAGACTAGCAGGCAGCTGATTGGTGGAGATTACTAAAACATCCTGCCTGTCTCAGCAGCACCCTGCCAACCCCCTGACAGGCTGTGTGTGTTTGTGTGTATGTGTGGGTCAGTCATGCCCCATCACCCAAAGTGACCACAGGGAGTATGTCCTTTAACTGCTCTTTCTCTCCCGCTACTCATTCCTTCATCTCCATCCCTCTTTCCTCCTCTGTGATTTGTTTCTTCCTTTATCTTCTCTTCATCCCCCCTTCTCTCCCTCCATTACCTCTTCCTCTCCATTATAAAGACAAAGTCATTTTGCATTCATGTCCAAAGGGAAAAGTGGTCAGGACCAACTACCATCTACAACACAACAACACGCATGGAGAGTCCACAGCCTGTATGTGACAATTAAATGCTCCAAATTGTTTCTTTATCAAAATGCACCTTTGTGTCCTTTAGTACTGGTTAACTGCCAAGTTGCTGAGAGACTGCAGTAGGTGTGGACAGGAATGAAAGAAAAGCACACCAGTCACACAAGGTCATATGAAATGACGATCCTGAAGGGCTGTGAAAGGGGAACGTTGGTCATGACGCATCAGCATCCCCGGACAGACGTGCCAGCCATCTAGGACCTGTACTTACAGCATCGTGGGAGGACGGTCCAGCAGATCCTCTCTGATCAGGTGGTACAGGAGCATCCAGGCCCGCGCCAGCAGCTAACAGCTGGATCGGTGGGACTATGAGCCGAGCCAGACCCTTTGGTTGTCACTTCTAGCTGATCCGAGCAGCCTTGGCTCCGATCTCTAGCCTAACCTTTCTGACTGGCTAGCTGTGCTGAAGGGAGCTGGAGGCGTTGCCAAGTCTGACAGTTCGGCATCTCTGCGGCTCATTTTATGGCTCTTCTCATCAACTATGCCTCTGATAGGCTTACTTCTCTTACACATGTTGTTAACGTTGGTCATGATTCAGTTTTCGATGAACTTCCGTTACCTTTTTTATTCTTGCTCAGTATTTCCTCGCTCCCTTTGTGCTGTAGAGCCCATTGTGCTTGGCTTTGTGGCGTTTTACTTTCATTAGTTTCTTACTATGAGTTCTGTGAACTCATCCAGCTCTTCAACTGGAACAAAACCCTGTGATTGACATTGTGAATCAGAGCCCATCAGCACCAGGATGACGTCTTCTACCGCTGTGTGGCGGCTGTTTGGGTTGGATGGTATCTGTCTCCGCTGCCTGGTGTGTTACTGTATGTCCTGTATCCGGTCATGTTTTACACATCATACACCCGTTCATGCTCTGAAGTGTCTTGTTTAGTACAAACTAATCTGACTGCTGGACGACATTCTAGCTGTGTTGCAAAAAGGCTGCAAGCAGTTTAAGTAGGAGTTTAACACCATCAAAATCTTCCTCTGCTCTCTTCTTCTCTCCTGTCCTCCATTAGAGTTGACCCCTACGTAAAACACTGGTCTGTAATGACGGACTAAACTAATGCCATTCATCATCCGCTTGGCTTTGACACTCCTCTAACCTCACTGTTCTTTCATACACAGTCGGTCGTATCGCTGGACACACACCAACAAAGAGAAACAGAGTGCACAGACACTGTACACACACACTCACGCACGCACACACACACACACACACGCACGCACACACACACACACACACACGCACACACACACGCACGCACGCACACACACACACACGTACACACACGCACGCACACACACACACACACACACGCACGCACGCACGCACGCACACACACATAGACACACACGCACACACACACACACACACACATACACACACACATAGACACACACACACACACACACACACACACACATACACACACACACATACACACACACACACACACACACACACACACACACACACACACACACAGAGAGAAAAAGGTTTGGCTTGAAAGCGAAGCAGTAAAGTGGAACTCCAGTAAAACAGAAGTGTGTGTGAAACTGTGTGTTTGTGTGTGAAATAGAAACACCAGGCTGATTGCTGTAAAAGTCACTGGCCACCCTGCCGTCTCCTCAGGCTCGGAGCCTCTACACTTGATTAAAGCTCAATGGCTGCTTGCAACCCTGCAGTTTTAGAGATCTGCGACTGAAAGGTTGATGGTTCGAGTCCCTGGATCTGCAAGCAGGACTACGTATATCTTCATCTTGACATGTGTGATACGAGACTTTATGCAAACTTGACTTTCTGGCCTTCACGTCACTACAGTTAATTTCTTCCTATGAGCTATTGACTGGTCACCTATTGATCTCCACACAATGTATCTCACAAATCATCTGTCTGTCGATCAATAGAGAAATCTCCCGGAAAATTCATATTGAGAAGCTGTATGTGCTTTCTGCTGGCCTGCTGAATGGAGTATATTGAATGTTCATTTGATTAATCGGGCTACTTTAAATTTGACCGTGGCTAGCTCTATTAAACAGTGGCCAGTGTAAATCAAGATGCTGCCGTTTGTGATTGAAATGAGCTGAGCTCTGCACACACAGTTGCTGAAAATAAATCACACGCTGGGTTTTCATATTTTTATTGGCAGTAATAACTGGGAAGAAATCTGGCAAAGCCAAGGTCTTTGTTGTGATGGATAATTCACATTTGGTGGCATTAAGATGATATGAATGACTGTTCATCCACCATATGTATATTAAAGGTTGACGAGTGTTTCGGGCTCATGTCCAGGTATTAAATGTAGGATGTGGTCTGTTGATGATGTGGTCAAGTCACCTCTGATTTGATTGATATGATGATCAATACAACTCTGATTATCTATGGGACACTCTTAACCTCAACTGATTCTGGAGAGACAGTTTGAGGATTTGTGTGCATGAACGCAATTACAGTGAAGTCACCTTCAATAAACTCAAGAAATTAACTTATCAGGAGCTAATTTAGCTGGCCTAGTTTAGGGCTTATTTAGGATATTATATCACATTTTACTGGGAGCTCAGTGAACTCTTAAGGTCCTAAAGAGCATTTCATTTGTTATCTCTTTTGTCTAAGTATAAAGTACAAAGTTGCATATTTTTTCTTTGTATAGTGCAGCCCGTAAAGGAATAGACATTTATTTTCAACGGTTGAACAAAATAGATCAAATGCTTGAACAAAGTAAGAATGAAATTCTAAATTGATTTTTTACTTTGATGACACAACTTTCTGAGGTCTTAATGAAAAGTCTCAGATACGTTTATGTCCAAACACCATCGAACGTCTTTCTACCAGGAACGTGCAGCTCTTTTCACAGCAGCTGGTTCAGTGGGGAGGAATGGGTCCACTCCAGTGCACGACCTCTTCCATGACATTGCTGCATTTGAAATTAGTCCTACAGCTGCGTTCTGACATGCAAATGCAGACACAAATTACACTCTTTACGGCCTTATTTAACATGATAAGAGAAAGCAAACTGCACCAAGATGAGAGACGTCAGCAGACACAAAACCACTTCTTTAAAATAAATAGATAAAAAACTGGACCAGTGTCAGCTGGACAGCTGGACATGACCACAGTAGGAATGTTTGGCCATGGTGCACACTGACTTTTTTGGCTGAAATCCCAACAAGCACACTGGCAGAAGTACCTTATTCCCACTGTGGAACATAATGGTGGACAGGTAAAAATGTCTCCACAAAGACGTGGGAACTTATTACATCATACAGAATCCAATTACTGCCCGTTATTGTTGCTTTCACACGCTGCTTTTGCACTTTGGTTCAGTTATTATTCAATAAGCAATGGCACTGTGCAGTTGTCGGATCTTCTTGTTCTTTTGAGGTTGTATTTACCTCATTCCAAGACTTAATGTCTGTCTTCTCCTGGGCTCAGTTTGGGCTTGATTTTGCTGCCATTTCACCTAGTCAGAAAGCAATCAGTGACATTTGTCCAAAAGTTCCATTCTGGTCAAAATCAGGTCCTGCATCAGGACAGTGATCCCAAACCCACCAGGAAATCTACTACAGTTCAGTTAAAACAGAAGAGCTCCCCAACTGGAGGAGTTCAAGCATCTCGAGGTCTTGTTCAAGTGCGGGAAGAATGGAGCGGGAAAGGCGGATTGGTGCGGCCTCCACAGTGATGTGGACTCTGCAATCTGTCGTGTTGAAGAAGGAGCAGAACCGAAAGACGAAGCTCTAAACTTACCAGTCGGTCTACGTTCCTCCACCTCACCGACGGTCATGAGCTGTGGGTCGTGGCCGAAGAACGAGATCACGGATACAAGCGGCGGAAATCAGCTTCCTCTACAGGGTGTCCAGGCTCTCCCTCGACATCGAGGGAGGGGCTTAGTGTAGAGGCGCTGCTCCTCCGCATCCGGAGGACCCAGATGAGGTGACTCAGGCATCTGGTGAGGACGTCGCTTGGACTCCTTCCTGGTAAGGTCTTCTGGGCATGGAAGGAGAACCCGGAGGACACCCAGGACACGCTGGAGGGACTATGTCTCTGGGCTGGCCTGGGAACGTCTTGGGATCCCCCCAGAAGCTGGACAAAGTGGCCGGGTAAAGGGAAGTCTGGGCTTCCCTGCTTAGGCTGCTGTCCCCGCGACCCAACCTCGGATAAGCAGATGGTGGATGGGCGTTGCAATGCCTAGTCAGAGTCCAGACCTCCACTTGATTGACATGCTGTGGTGGGACCTTATGAGAGCTGTGCATAAATGAGTGCCAAGAGTGGGCCAAAACTCCTCCACATAGACCGGTACACGACAGACCAATAAAATAATGGATAAGCATGAGAAGAATCGGTCAGTCCAAGTAAAAGTTATACAGTTGTTTGCTTTGTCATTGTGTTTTTTCTTTCCGGGGACATAACTAGGATGGACACATTCTAGGTCAAGTCCATACACTGCAGTGTGAAGGATGAGGGCTTTGCTTGTTTCTGGTCTGTGGTTTGGTGAATCTTCTGGGTTTTAGAAGGTTAAGTGTTTCTGTTTCTACATAATCAGCATGTAATCATTGTTTCATACACCTCAAGTCTTCAACATAAACCAAACTGTGTGAAGTTGATTAACGGCTCATTTTCTGGCCTTTGTTACGCGACAATGTGGCAGTGCACGGTGACCTACACACACAGGTACACACAGCACAGGTATAAGTCAGTGAAGGGCATGCAGCTTGTGTTTTAATTTGGAGAGAAGATAACATGATGTTATCGGGACAGAGAGAAGGCAGACGGTGGAGAAAGTTACACTTGTCTTAAAAGTTCTGTCTGTTATATTAAAATGGTTTTAAAATGTTTGTGGGCTGCTACAAGTCAGGAGGTGCAGAATGTGATTAGTCTACTTACTCAGGGACAAGAGTCGAGGTATAAGATCAGAGTTGTTGTGATGCGGGAGGCTACAAGGTCTTTGATGTGCTCCCTTCCACCTGTGAAGGACGCTGATATCGGCGTGGAGCGAGGGAGGCATGATGTTTGAAGGTGCAACCAGTAGAGACGATGACCTGATGAGAGATGGAGAGATAAGTGGACAGATAGATGGAAACAGACACAGAGATGTGCAGGCTGAGAGGATTAGAGGAGCAGAGGTGGTGCTCTGTAGCACTGGGACATGATACACTACACATACACTCATACATACTCTGTAAATGAAGTTACACACTACATACTCTGTAAATGAAGTTACACACTACATACTCTGTAAATGAAGTTACACACTACATACTCTGTAAATGAAGTTACACACTACATACTCTGTAAATGAAGTTACACACTACATACTCTGTAAATGAAGTTACACACTACATACTCTGTAAATGAAGTTACACACTACATACTCTGTAAATGAAGTTACACACTACATACTCTGTAAATGAAGTTACAGACTACATACTCTGCAAATGAAGTTACAGACTACATACTCTGCAAATGTAGTTACAGACTACATACTCTGCAAATGTAGTTACAGACTACATACTCTGTAAATGAAGTTACACACTACATACTCTGTAAATGAAGTTACAGACTACATACTCTGTAAATTAAGTTACACACTACATACTCTGTAAATGAAGTTACAGACTACATACTCTGCAAATGAAGTTACAGACTACATACTCTGTAAATGAAGTTACACACTACATACTCTGTAAATGAAGTTACAGACTACATACTCTGTAAATGAAGTTACACACTACATACTCTGTAAATGAAGTTACAGACTACATACTCTGTAAATTAAGTTACACACTACATACTCTGTAAATGAAGTTACAGACTACATACTCTGCAAATGAAGTTACAGACTACATACTCTGCAAATGTAGTTACAGACTACATACTCTGCAAATGTAGTTACAGACTACATACTCTGTAAATGAAGTTACACACTACATACTCTGTAAATGAAGTTACAGACTACATACTCTGTAAATTAAGTTACACACTACATACTCTGTAAATGAAGTTACAGACTACATACTCTGTAAATTAAGTTACACACTACATACTCTGTAAATGAAGTTACAGACTACATACTCTGTAAATGAAGTTACAGACTACATACTCTGTAAATGAAGTTACAGACTACATACTCTGTAAATTAAGTTACACACTACATACTCTGTAAATGAAGTTACAGACTACATACTCTGTAAATTAAGTTACACACTACATACTCTGTAAATGAAGTTACAGACTACATACTCTGTAAATGAAGTTACAGACTACATACTCTGTAAATGAAGTTACAGACTACATACTCTGTAAATGAAGTTACAGACTACATACTCTGTAAATTAAGTTACACACTACATACTCTGTAAATGAAGTTACAGACTACATACTCTGCAAATGTAGTTACAGACTACATACTCTGTAAATGAAGTTACACACTACATACTCTGTAAATGAAGTTACAGACTACATACTCTGTAAATGAAGTTACAGACTACATACTCTGTAAATGAAGTTACAGACTACATACTCTGCAAATGTAGTTACAGACTACATACTCTGTAAATGAAGTTACAGACTACATACTCTGTAAAGGAAGTTACAGACTACATACTCTGCAAATGTAGTTACAGACTACATACTCTGCAAATGTAGTTACAGACTACATACTCTGTAAATGAAGTTACACACTACATACTCTGTAAATGAAGTTACAGACTACATACTCTGTAAAGGAAGTTACAGACTACATACTCTGTAAATGTAGTTACAGACTACATACTCTGTAAATGTAGTTACAGACTACATACTCTGTAAATGTAGTTACACACTACATACTCTGTAAATGTAGTTACACACTACATACTCTGTAAATGAAGTTACACACTACATACTCTGTAAATGAAGTTACAGACTACATACTCTGTAAAGGAAGTTACAGACTACATACTCTGTAAATGAAGTTACAGACTACATACTCTGTAAATGAAGTTACAGACTACATACTCTGTAAATGAAGTTACAGACTACATACTCTGTAAATGTAGTTACAGACTACATACTCTGTAAATGAAGTTACAGACTACATACTCTGTAAATGAAGTTACAGACTACATACTCTGTAAATGAAGTTACAGACTACATACTCTGTAAATGTAGTTACAGACTACATACTCTGTAAACGAAGTTACACACTACATACTCTGTAAATGAAGTTACACACTACATACTCTGTAAATGAAGTTACACACTACATACTCTGTAAATGAAGTTACAGACTACATACTCTGTAAATGTAGTTACAGACTACATACTCTGTAAATGAAGTTACACACTACATACTCTGTAAATGAAGTTACACACTACATACTCTGTAAATGAAGTTACAGACTACATACTCTGTAAATGTAGTTACAGACTACATACTCTGTAAATGAAGTTACACACTACATACTCTGTAAATGAAGTTACACACTACATACTCTGTAAATGTAGTTACAGACTACATACTCTGTAAATGTAGTTACAGACTACATACTCTGTAAATGAAGTTACACACTACATACTCTGTAAATGAAGTTACAGACTACATACTCTGTAAATGTAGTTACAGACTACATACTCTGTAAATGTAGTTACAGACTACATACTCTGTAAATGAAGTTACACACTACATACTCTGTAAATGAAGTTACACACTACATACTCTGTAAATGAAGTTACACACTACATACTCTGTAAATTAAGTTACAGACTACATACTCTGTAAATGAAGTTACAGACTACATACTCTGTAAATGAAGTTACAGACTACATACTCTGTAAGTGAAGTTACAGACTACATACTCTGTAAATGTAGTTACAGACTACATACTCTGTAAAGGAAGTTACAGACTACATACTCTGTAAATGAAGTTACAGACTACATACTCTGTAAATGAAGTTACACACTACATACTCTGTAAATGTAGTTACAGACTACATACTCTGTAAATGTAGTTACAGACTACATACTCTGTAAATGAAGTTACACACTACATACTCTGTAAATGAAGTTACACACTACATACTCTGTAAATGAAGTTACACACTACATACTCTGTAAATTAAGTTACAGACTACATACTCTGTAAATGAAGTTACAGACTACATACTCTGTAAATGAAGTTACACACTACATACTCTGTAAATGTAGTTACAGACTACATACTCTGTAAATGAAGTTACACACTACATACTCTGTAAATGAAGTTACAGACTACATACTCTGTAAATGAAGTTACACACTACATACTCTGCAAATGTAGTTACAGACTACATACTCTGTAAATGAAGTTACAGACTACATACTCTGCACAACATACGTTAACTTCAGAGGTTGGGAGAAACACAGCGACACTCTGTCATGCTCCAGCCACACACAGAGAAGGGTGCACAATAGGAAAGAGGGACTTTAATATTCAGCTCCTTGTGGTTAATGAAGAACTTTAAATCCTCAGTTCCTCTATGTTCTTCTATGTTCTTCTATGTTCCTCTATGTTCCTCTATGTTCCTCTATGTTCCTCTATGTTCCTCTATGTTCCTCTATGTTCTTCTATGTTCTTCTATGTTCCTCTATGTTCCTCTATGTTCCTCTATGTTCCTCTATGTTCTTCTATGTTCCTCTATGTTCCTCTATGTTCCTCTATGTTCCTCTATGTTCCTCTATGTTCCACTGAGTAGAACCACTGAGTGGCAGCTACAAAGCACTAGGAATACTCATTTGATAGGGTTGTGCTCAATGCTCATAAATGATTTTTTTGCAAGTCCAAGTCCAGGGGCAAGTCTTGAGCGTTGTATGATGTCCTGCATGTCTGCCAGTCTGCACAGAACATGACAGCGACACATCCATGGAACAAGCCTCCCTGCAGCCGGAGTTGTTAATATCCGAGGTTTCAGTAAACGAGACCAGAGACGGCAGTCAGCTCATGCCTGCACTATGCAGCAGAATAGAGACACTTCAGTTATCCATCCTTTTTTTACTGTCGCTGTAAAGATAGAAGTTCGTGAGAATCGTGAACCAGAGTGCCATGTGAACACGAGAAGACTGGCGCGAGATGATTCACGGTTCATCTGACGTCTGAACCATCTGGCGTATCCTGGCCCCGGCGTATTCCCGGCCCCGGCGTACCCCCCATACCCCCTGGGCCCTGGTGTACCCCCTGTACCCCCCGGCCCCGGCGCACACCCCGGCTCCGGGGTACCCCCATACCCCTCGGCCCCGGCGTATCCCCGGCCCCGGCGCACCCCCTGGCCCCGGTGTATCCCCGGCCCCGGCGCACCCCCTGGCCCAGGCATATTCCCGGCCCCGGCGTACCCCCCGGGCCCCGGTTTACCCCCTGTACCCCCCGGCCCCAGCGCCACCCCTAGCCCCGGCATATCCCCGGCCCCGGCGTATTCCCGGCCCCGGCGTACCCCCCATACCCCCCGGCTCCGGGGTACCCCCATACCCCTTGGCCTCGGCGTATCCCCTGGCCCCGGCGTATCCCCGGCCCCGGCGTATCCCTGGCCCCGGCGTATCCCCGGCCCCGGCGTGTCCCTGGCCCCGGCGTATCCCTGGCCCCGGCGTATCCCCGGCCCCGGCGTATCCCTGGCCCCGGCGTATCCCCGCCCCCCCCTTATGAATCTATGTTTGCTGTTGCTTTAAGGTCTGCTACCAGTCCACAGTGCTGCTGGTAGCTTTTCAAACTAAGTGAATGAGTTTTAAGGCGTTGGGCAACATTAGAGGAGTTTGATGCACCGTCTTTGATGGTGCAGCTGCAGACGGGGCTGCTGGCAGCTGTTAGGTGTATGTTGCTGCTGTGACTTTAGCACAAAAGTCAGCACAGCTGCATATGTCACACGCAGTTTAGATGTTGTGACAGACTGGAGATCACGGTGGTAAATGATGATAATACTAGATGGCTCACAAGTCGAAGATCAGGAGTGTGACTCAAGCTCAAGTCAGAGACTCGACATCGAGTGGACATCTCTGAAGGAGCCTTCTGAGACACACGGAGGCCTCCAACAGTCTTCAAAACCTCAGCCTCATGGACTCAGAGCTGGATCACATGAGGAGGTAGATCTTTTTTTTCTGTTTTTTTTTTATTGACACAACTGACCAAAGCCTTGCTGCTGTGTGGCAGCTGAGGCCTGTGTGTTTTTTATTGTCTTTGTTTTTATGTAACAGGCAGAGATTTCATTGATATTGGTGAGAAGTTACAGCAGTAACATCAGCGAGGAAACACTTGCAGCTGTGTGTTTACTTAATAACTGCAAGATTTATTCAATAAGCTGTTTGCTTCCTAATTAATGCTCTAATTAGACTTCCTTCCTCTAAGTGCCACACACATACAGGCGCACATTCACACATGACCTTGTGATAACCTGTCTGTTCTGTGGTCAGGACCAAACTCGCACACACACACCTTGATCATCACCCATAGTTCTGGTGTGCCTCCCCCTAAAAACACCATGTTATTCCCAGGGAATCAGTTAATATATTCATCAGTGGAGCAGCCCACACTGCCTTCATGACCATTGAGAATTAATTAATGAGTGTGAGGGGTGGGGGGGGGGCAGAGAGTGAGATTAAACGGCTTATACACACATATGAACACACACGCATAAATGTACATATAAAACCAAACCAAACAGGGAGCAGTTCAATTACAGGTTTCCTTCAAGAGGTGGGTCTCCAAGCCTTTAAATGCAACCACAGTCTGTGGGGCCTTGAAATGTTCATAAAGGGAGTTCCCCGGGGGGCAGGCAGAAACCCTGATCCCCCATGGTCCACAGCTTAGGTCTGGGGGTGTGGAGAAGGTCTCTACTTCCAGTACTGGATGATGTATGGACGTGACGTGGCATCTCTCACCACTGCTCTTCTTTCTTTGCAGTATATACATATAGTGTACATGTATACGCATACATATATATAACTCCACCCTCCACAATGGTGATTATCGCCAGCCTATGAATCTAGATTTGAAAGTCTCACAGGACTTGTAAGGGTAGTGTGTGTGTATATATATATATATATATATATATATATATATATATATATATGAAGGTGATGCAAAACC
>CM026205.1:29634465-29694465 GCA_014839995.1 Xenentodon cancila
TATATATATATATATATATATATATATATATATATATATATATATGAAGGTGATGCAAAACCATTTGTAGAGGAGAGATCAAGTAAATAGGTGTTATAAGCGAGGATCGATTTGGGGCGAGGGAGCAGGTGGGGGAGACAGGTAAGTGTGACAGCTGACTAAACTAGTGTCTTGTTCTGTTCTGTGCCGCCATCTAGTGGAAGAAATGAAAAACGATCCCATCTTAAACTCTTTGCAAGACAAAAACACGCAAACTGTTCTTTCAGTTTTCTTTTACCGTACAAAATATTTTTTTCATTTTCTCAAATGTGTGTTTTGCAGTTTATTCAAGTTATGAACTGTTGTTATTCCAAAGTTTTATTGCATGAGCAGTATGAATATTTATGTAATGCCAGTTTGTGAAATGTGTGTTTGTAGAAGAAAACTTGTTCTTGTGGTTTGGGTAAATAAAATGAAATAAAATACAGAATCAGAAGAAACAATAGCAGGCTCACTTGTGCAAAGATAAAGTCTAGTTAATCCCTGGCAACAGGACCAAGTCGACTTCACTGGAGTACAGCAATGTTTATTTGTTCCTCTAATTTCAGTATTAGTTGCACAATCAAAGTGTACTTCATCATCTACCGACATTAAACTCTGTAGGTGGGTCTGTTATTAATGGTGCTATGCCATCCATCCCATGAATAAGACTTCTGTAACCAATTAAAAACAGCTTTCATGATCCTGCTACTGTGGGAGTGTCAGCTGTGCACACGGCCAGGAGGTGGCAGTGAACGCATCACGGCGCCTGAAACCAGAGCAGTACACAGGAATAAACATAAAAGAGCCGCAGCATCCGGGTTGAAGCTGACATGGAAACGAGAGAAGGTTCAGTTCGTGAACTGACCACTAGGAGCTGGCTGCACTAGTGGGTCAGTCTCATTAACCCCATGTTAACCGGATTAAAGCAGCAGAAAATAACATCTAGAACAGCCTGGGTCAAGCAACAGTTTTGGCCTCCACTGGTAGGTTCCACATCCATGGACAACTATACAGGAGATGAACACATCAGGTACTTTCCTGTATAATTAAAGGTATTTGCTTTGATCAGCAGTGGCTCAGCCTGCGGATAGACATCATCACTTCTCATCCGTCATCACTTTCACTGCAAAACGAAGCAAAGCAGTCAGCCCCTTAACCCAGTGACCACTAAACACATCATTGCTCTTCAGGAAGCCTGTGGGTGATGTCACTGGGCTTGTCCAGTGATTACACGGTTTATAATAACAGCCCTGTGACTTTTTTTCTTTTTCTCTGAAGTCGCTTCATGTTATTACTAGAAGACAGCACAAAGTGTATTAGAAGAGAGGACACAAGCCATGATTTTGGGGCTTGTGTTTTTCAAAATACGGTTGCTTGATAGAAACGTGATTATCTGCTTTTTCCATTTTAAATTTAAATTCTGCTCAGTATTGCATGAATCAGCACAGGAGGGCCCTGCCCCGATCCTTGATGTGGACCAGTCCTGTTAGAGATCCAGCTCAGTGCCTCCACCCGTGGGGGCCACAGGTGGTGGCACATTTCCCTGTCATAACCACTCTACTGAAAGCAGCAGCACTTCTTCACCATCCAGTGAGTGAAAGGTCAGCCTCTCTGGGCTTTTTGTGTCCTCTGGTAATTCTTAGGCTTTCTGAGGCTGGCAGATACTAACTCGCTGACACAAGCAGCAAGTAAGTTTTAAGGTTCTGTCCAAAAACAAACCCTGTGTGGATCGATCTGCAGAACTCCTCCCCATGCAGAGAACACAGAAAACCCTTCATCTCTAAGGAAAGGGAGCATTTTGCTCATTTTGCTCTCCCACCTCATGTACTATAGATGAATAGTAAAGTTTAGTTACAGCAGCAGGGCATTAAAAAGAAAAATAAGGCTTTACTTTGGTTGAATGTTTTTCTCTATATAAAATGCAAAAAATAAAGCAATGCTTTAAAACGAATATTTAATCAATTTGAAGACTGCACCTTCAAGGCTTCCCAACGCATTTGCCTGTCTCCCCTGCTAAATTCGCCCTTGCAGCTCTAGGAGGTAGTCAGTTTTCAACTTATAGACTGCATTTCCTGGCATTCTTGTTGTACACCTGAATGAACCTGCAATAACACAATCTTGCATAGGAGAGGAGCCTTTAATCAGTTCAGCACAAACTGTACTTAAACTAAGATGGTTGTAACTATCGTGGTACATTTAGGTCTACTTTACTGTGGGATGTTGTAGGTTTAAAACTTACATCTGTTTGAGCAGAAACCAAACCAGACCACTGCTGAGCATGATGCCCGTGTTATCCCGGGCATGAAGGCTGCAGATGCGGAGTGACTCCAGCCTTTCCGATCCGGCCCCGCGCCTGTGGAGAACAGCGCAAATACGGGCTTTATTCAGAATAAAAGAAACGCACTTGTCTTACAACTCTACCAAGAGCGGTGCGCGATTTCCTTTAACCACCGGAGCACAACTGATTATTAGTTCACCTATGCGGGCTAAATACGACAAATAAACCGCAATGTTCAAGGTTATACTAATATCACACAATAATATGCGGTTTATTTTGAAGGTGTTCGTGACGCGACGCTGCGTTCGTTTCTGTCTCGCGAGAGCGGACAACGCTGCCATAGCAACGGTGAAACAAGTATGGCGGCCTGGCCTGCCGCGGCGCTCTTCTCTGTCTTTCTCTCGGTTGTTGCTGTAATTTCAAGCGAAAATACAACGAGCGGCGATTTGAACTCCACTACAGCGAGCGAGCGGGACGCGACAAATAACGCTACAGATGATAAACCAGCTGCGGAGGGGACAGGCCGCGGCGCCGCGCCTCTGCCCGCCTCCGGCGGCCTCCTCGGCCCCGTGACGAACGGTAACGGCCCGCTACTCTCTGCTCAGTGCACGAAGATGGATCTGGCCCCCGACTGACAGCCTGTCATCACAGACTGTTTAATACCAGGAGACTAAAGCAACAGTCCGGCGCATTCAGAGCAGCGAGGCCACTTTAGACCAGGTCCCAGTCAAAAACCACGAGACTTAGACTGCTCGAACCTGGATTAAACTAAGTCTTAGATAGAACTGTTTTTGACATAGTCTTTACTGTCTAGGACCTAATTTAATCCAGGTTTGAGCAGTCTAGGTATTGTGGTTTTTACTGGGACCTGGTCTAAGTTCTTGTTGCTCTAACATGTGGTGGACTATTCCTTTAGGTGGTCTTCTCAGTCCTCTGGTGAATCTGAAGCTGTGAACCGGGGGCCAGTCAGTGCACCGTTGAGTCCAAGACCATAGAAAAATGAATCTGAACATGCCGCTTTAACCTGAGCTAGACGTGTGTGTTTGTATTCGTGCCAGTTGGCAGCCTGTGTCCCTGTGATGCGCTCCAGGATGTGTGCGACCTCAACTGCTGCTGCGACCCAGACTGTAATGAGGAGGTGGCTTTGTTTACCAGCTGTTCAGTCTCTGCTGTAAGGTAGGCAGAAGAAAGCGCTCGCTCCCTACTGCACCTGCAGGTCAAAAGGCTTGTTCAGTTGGTCATCAGACCGTCGGTCTGCTCGCCTTATCGGCTCGCCACTGAAGTGGACCTCCAACCTGCTGGAAGGCGTTCAATCTGAAACGTGTGGACAAAACTGTCTGCTTTCATTGGCACGCTCTGGGGTGAACCCTCCGTGGTCCTTTCAGCTGTTGCATCTCCATTACAACTCAGGATCTCCATAGGCTTCATTGGCTTGTAAAAGTGTCATAGTGATTCTTCCTCAGTTTGATGGACGCGTAATTGTTTTACAACAGTTTTAACACAACATCAGTATGAAAGGTAAAGTGTAACAATGACATCAACATGAAGGAATAAGATGGTTGCTGTGTTCCTGTTAATGTGTTTGTTCACATGGCAGTGGTGGCACTGAAGAAGAGTAGATTCAACCCTGGAGGGTACACAGCGTTTCCTGGCTACAGCACACGGCGTTTCCTGCCTCCAGCACACAGTGTTTCCTGCCTACAGCACACGGCGTTTCTTGCCTACAGCACACGTCGTTTCCTGCATCCTACAGCACACGGTGTTTCCTGCCTACAGCACACAGTGTTTCCTGCCTACAGCACACGGCGTTTCCTGCCTACAGCACACGGCGTTTCCTGTCTGCAGCACACGGCGTTTCCTGTCTGCAGCACACGGCGTTTCCTGCCTACAGCACACGGCGTTTCCTGTCTGCAGCACACGGCGTTTCCTGCCTGCAGCACACGGCGTTTCCTGCCTGCAGCACACGGCGTTTCCTGCCTACAGCGCACGGCGTTTCCTGCCTACAGCGCACGGCGTTTCCTGCATCCTACAGCACACGGCGTTTCCTGCATCCTACAGCACACGGCATTTCCTCCTGACTACAGCACACGGCGTTTCCTGCATCCTACAGCACACGGCGTTTCCTACCTGCAGCACACGGCGTTTCCTACCTACAGCACATGGCGTTTCCTACCTGCAGCACACGGCGTTACCTACCTGCAGCACACGGCGTTTCCTGCCTGCAGCACACGCCGTTTCCTGCCTACAGCACACGGCGTTTCCTGCCTGCAGCACACGCCGTTTCCTGCCTACAGCACACTGCGTTTCCTACCTACAGCACACGGCGTTTCCTGTCTGCAGCACACTGCGTTTCCTACCTACAGCACACGGCGTTTCCTGTCTGCAGCACATGGCGTTTCCTGCCTACAGCACAGGGCGTTTCCTGCCTACAGCACACGGCGTTACCTGCATCCTACAGCACACGGCATTTCCTGCCTACAGCACACGGCGTTTCCTGCCTACAGCACATGGCGTTTCCTGCCTACAGCACACGGCGTTTCCTGCCTACAGCACACGGCGTTTCCTGACTGCAGCACACGGCGTTTCCTGTCTGCAGCACACGGCGTTTCCTGCCTACAGCACACGGCGTTTCCTGCATCCTACAGCACACGGCGTTTCCTGCATCCTACAGCACACGGCGTTTCCTGCATCCTACAGCACACGGCGTTTCCTGCATCCTACAGCACACGGCGTTTCCTGCATCCTACAGCACACGGCGTTTCCTACCTGCAGCACACGGCGTTTCCTACCTGCAGCACACGGCGTTTCCTACCTGCAGCACACTGCGTTTCCTACCTGCAGCACACGGCGTTTCCTACCTGCAGCACACGGCGTTTCCTACCTGCAGCACATGGCGTTTCCTACCTGCAGCACACGGCGTTTCCTGCATCCTACAGCACACGGCGTTTCCTGCATCCTACAGTACACGTCGTTTCCTGCATCCTACAGTACACGTCGTTTCCTGCATCCTACAGTACACGTCGTTTCCTGCATCCTACAGTACACATCGTTTCCTGCCTACAGCACATGTCGTTTCTTGCCTGCAGCACACGTCGTTCCCTACAGCACACGTCGTTTCCTGCCTGCAGCACATGGCGTTTCCTGCCTGCAGAACACAGCGTTTCCTACCTGCAGCACACGGTGTTTCCTACCTGCAGCACATGGAGTTTCCTACCTGCAGCACACGGCGTTTCCTACCTGCAGCACAGGGAGTTTCCTACCTGCAGCACACGGAGTTTCCTGTCTGCAGCACACGGCGTTTCCTGCCTGCAGCACACGGCGTTTCCTGCCTGCAGCACACGGCGTTTCCTGTCTGCAGCACACGCCGTTTCCTACCTGCAGCACACGCCGTTTCCTACCTGCAGCACACGGCGTTTCCTACCTGCAGCACACGGCGTTTCCTACCTGCAGCTCACGTTGTTTCCTGTCTGCAGCACACGTCGTTTCCTACAGCACACGGCATTTCCTGCCTACTGCACACGTGGGGTGGTTCCTCATAATGGAGACACTTCTGGTCAAAGCTCATAAGACTAACCCAGATCCCTGCTAACCGGCCTAAAGTCTTGAAGTACTGTGAAAGTACTTAGGGCTCCAAATGTAGTAACCTGAGAAAATTTCTTATTGGATGCAAAACGTGTGCACAGCATTTATGTGTTGCATTGTGTTGCAGAGGTGGCAAGCAGTTGTGCAGCCACGATGTGGCGTACTACTCTTTAAAGACTACAGACGACGGCTACGCAGAGCTGCAGTCCTCCGTCCAGAAGGAGGCAAACTATGACATTTTCTGCATTCATTCATACAACCGTAAGTCATTTAGCTGAGAAATCATGTTTGAAATTTTAATTTTTTTAAACAGATAGCAATTCCAGCTTGTAGGTTTTGATTAAATACATTTTAAAGATAGCTTTGGAGGTATTCTGGACATTTTACACATTAGGACATGATAAACACACCGTCTCTTCCTTACCATATGATGTCTGGTCCTAGCCATGGCAGACTCAGAAACCGGAAAACCAGGAACACGAGTACATTTCCTGATGCACTTGTCTCTGTGTGCCCTGTTGATGGGTTTATGACCGGCCCAGGCTGGACCTCACCTCTCACTTCTAGGCTCCAACCTGGAATAGGACAAAGGAGGAAATAGAAAATGAGTGAATGGATACATTTGTGGAAGCAGTGAACGGTGTTGAGTGACTCTGGTTTCCAGCCTTGTCCTTGACAAACTACGGTTCACAGATTACGGATTAACGTTGTTTTGTTTTTTTGCATTTAATAAAACTTTTCCGAACTTTTCTTGGATATTGGGTTTGTATTTTGGGCTAACGTGGGATTGTTTGGCACCACACAGAAACGTGCCACAAAGCTTGTCCCTGTTACTTTCTGCTCTCTCTAGGTGTTGATGGATTGTCTCACCCCTTACCAGCTCTTCCCACTGAAAGCAACTTTGAGTCACTCTTCAAACAGTTCACTAGCTTCATATTTGGCCCAGGAAGCAGCGTTCAGGAGCTCCCTGCAGAGCCTCAGGCTTCTCCTGGATACCAGGTGAGTCACTGTTATTCAAATAATTGCTTATGCCATGAAATAAGTGAACAGTTTAAACAGACCCACTCATAAAAAGCTTTTTTCTTCAGTTTTCACTGCTTTCTATAGTGAAGAGCAGAGGTAAATATATATATGCATTCAGTGCAGTTCAATGTTTAAGAATCAGTCCCCTAATGTTGAGACTCTCAAAGAGCTTCATGCCAACCTGAGGTTTCAGGAGTCATCACCTGGAATGCTGTCAACTCGTGACTGAGCCTCTGAGCCTGGTGAAACGTTTGGCCTGGTAGCACAAGCCCTGTTTATCTACTGTATAGTGGTATATCCTTCAACCACACCAAAATAATGTTAAAAGGTGAAGTAAAACGCATTCATTTACTTACAGTATATGACCCTGCTGAGAATCTTTATGTTTATATGTATAACACACATTTTAGGAGTCTTCAGAGGAGGCCATAACATCCACACTATGTGATTGCATTCGCTAAGTACAGTTGTGAACACCTTCATGATGCATTTAAATCAGACTTTTCAGGTCACGTTCAGTGGTGGTCTGGGATGCTTGTGCTCTGCATTTAACAGTTTGAAGTGATTTCAGTCCATGGCCACATCGCAGAGCCTCTTCTGACCTGTGTCCATGCAAGCAGCAGTTTCTGCATGATGGACAGATGTGTTCCTCTAGTTTCCAGTATCAGTCACTACTTGAGTTACTCAGCTGTCCTAATCTCCTTAAACAGCTGCTAACTTACTTGTGTCTTTTTATGGGCCTTTTAATCAGCTTTGCAAAGAATGTTTAGAGCCCGCAAAGCTGTATTTCTATTGCTCAAAATAGGGATTTGATATCACACAGCAGAAATTCATCGTGCACATGCAGCCCATGGCTGTTTTACAGGTTGTAAATTCAGTTCACGACAATTTTATTTAGCATCTATTACAACACAAGTTGTCTCTAGGTGCTTTTCAGAGGCCCAGAACATGACCCCCGATCAATTATTTAATTAACAATGGCAGGTTAAAACCTTAAGCCAATCAGTGGCAAGAAAAACTCCCCTTTAAGAGGGAAGAAACCTGGACCAGGACCTGGATCATAAGGGGGGGCCCTCCTGCTGAAGACCAGCCGGGTAGAACAGGAAGTAGAGAGAGAAGAGACACAGACACACCATCAAATGTACAAAAGACCAGATATATTGGTATAATTATCCATCAGCAGCAGAACTAAGACTTGTATATATGATGATACCTGGTTAGTTGGTGGACTACAGAGACCACTATCTAACTGGTGTAGACAGCAGACACTGAGGTGGTCAGAGGGTGGGACTGCAGGTCAGTGGGTTGAACTGCAGGTCGGTGGGTGGGACTGCAGGTCGGTGAGAGGGACTGCAGGTCGGTGGGTGAGACTGCAGGTCAGTGGGTCAAACTGCAGGTCGGTGGGTGAGACTGCAGGTCAGTGGGTCGAACTGCAGGTCGGTGGGTGGGACTGCAGGTCAGTGGGTGGGACTACAGGTCAGAGGGTGGGACTGCAGTTCAGAGGTGGGGACTGCAGGTCAGTGGGTGGGACTGGAGATCGGTGGTTCGAACTGCAGGTCGGTGGGTGGGACTGCAGGTCGGTGGGTCGAACTGCAGGTCGGTGGGTGGGACTGCAGGTCGGTGGGTGGGACTGCAGGTCGGTGGGTGGGACTGCAGGTCGGTGGGTGGGACTGCAGATCGGTGGTTCGAACTGCAGGTCGGTGGTTCGAACTGCAGGTCGGTGGGTGGGACTGCAGGTCGGTGGGTGGGACTGCAGGTCGGTGGGTGGGACTGCAGGTCGGTGGGTCGAACTGCAGGTCGGTGGGTGGGACTGCAGGTCGGTGGGTGGGACTGCAGGTCGGTGGTTCGAACTGCAGGTCGGTGGGTCGAACTGCAGGTCGGTGGGTGGGACTGCAGGTCGGTGGGTGGGACTGCAGGTCGGTGGGTGGGACTGCAGGTCAGGGTATCAGCAGGTATCCAACAGAGACAACTTGAAGGTTTTTCTTCCACCAAGGGAATTTTTTACATGCCATTGTTTCTTTACACAACGCTTAATAATATGAATAACATTTTATAATATATACTTGGGGGCATGCTGTGGGTCTCTGCAAAGTGCCTAGAGACTATGATTCTAGATTCTATCTGAATGAAATAGACGTGAATTGAATCTCTAAGTCCATCCATCTTCCCATCACCTCCGACCAGCTTCCCCGCCTCTGCTCCCTGTAGCATGATGCAGCCAACCGCCACCTCGCTTCACGTGGCGATGGTGTGTTCAGGGTGATGTGCAGTGTTAGTCTTCCACCACAGCGTTTAGCAGTTAACTCAAAACATTTAACTTTTCACATCTATCTGCGTCTTCTTCCATACGTTTGCCATGTCGTCTACATGGCTTGTTGCAAACTGCAGCCTTGACCAGCCTGCCAGTGTAGGTGGACGGCCCAGTCTTGGTAGGTCCGCAGTTGTCCAATACTGTGACATTAAATCCCAGTAACATACGTTTAAGTTTGTGGATGAAATGGGACAAAATGAGAAGAGTTCAAAGGTATAAATAGTGTTTCAAGGCGCAAACCCTCGTCTATGCCTTAACATCCCAGAGGTTGATCAGACTGCATCATCATTTTTATTTGTTGCATCTCAACATTCTTTAACCAGGAAGTTCCTGTTGAGATCACTGATCTTTTTGTCAAGGGAGCCCTGCCCAGAAGTAGCAGCAACACATCCCACAGCCAGGTGTTACAGTGAAAAACCTCAAAGTAGTCGTGATTTACATTTCCTACAGGTTAAAGAGAAAAACCGCACCTCCAGGTCAGATCCCCTGGCCTCCAAAATGACCCGTGGTTGAGCTGCACTGTCAGGTGAAAGCAAAGTGGCTCAGAAGGGCTCAGCCATGTGGAAACGTCATCACGACTCTAAGTCAGTGACTCAAAAACTGAAACACGGATAATAAGGCTGAATCTGTTTTGGGGACTTGTGTGGCACCAGAAGAGGTGATTGTGCAAAGACTGATGTTTCATAACATGAGTCATGTTTCATAACACCAAGGACAACCCTGAGCGTGTACAGCCTTCAGTCAGAGGCTTCTTCGGATCCGAACAGGGCAGCAGACCCCACAGGAGATTCAGGAGAGCCTCCAGCCCACAGATATAACGTACAGCAATGACAGTTACTGACATATACTCCAGTACCTAAATACCCTCCAGGGATTTATAAAATATCACTAAATTGAATTGAAAATATGGCTTTTTTACGTGTAGTTTTACAAATGTCTGTCACATATGTTATATGTTTTTCACATGCTTTGTTCTTGGCTGTAGAGAATGTGGGTCAGTTCGGGCGGTACAGTAGATGTTTTTTGTTCCAGTATGGGGATGTGGTTATGGCAGCAGCAGACCGTGGACAGAGACAGATGTTCTTCCTGCCCTCTCCTGGGATCACGGCTGACTGTGTGAGCAACAGTCCAGCAGGTAACTGTACATCACATGTGCACAAGTGAGCATCATGGCTTGTAAACGTTACGGCGTTCAGCGTCACAGGTTCAAGTGTAGGAGAGCTCAAATTTGTTCAGTTAGCACATTTCCACACAATATTATACTCTCTCTCTTTGTTTTTTGTTGTGTTTTTGCTTGTTTACAATCTTTAAATTAAATTGAGTGTTGTGAGCAGGTTGTATTATAATGTGATGTCTCAGTTGGTCTCCAATGAAAAACAACATTTAAGGAGAATGTGCAATTTAAAGATTAAATGTAAATTTCTGCTTTTTTAAACATTTACTGAGTTATGGTTGGGACATTTTCAAAGGTGGAGTAAAACGAGATATGTCAGTTAAAGACTGTAGAAAGCTGATGTCAGAGGTTTTCCCAAAGTGGGTCACATGACAGCGGTTAAACCAGTGTCCAAAGATGGTCCAGAGTGCAACACAAATAAAAGCAGAGAACCGTAAAAGCTGGTTTATACTGAACCTGTGCTAGGAGTGCTTGGAGGACGTGATCCTAGACACGTGTCTGGGAAGGAGTGCCTCTGCACCCCAGATGTTCCACGGTGAACTGTCCATTTAGTTTACTGCACGTGATGTCATCATGCTACAGAGTAATTTCGAGAGTGTAATTGTTTTCACGAGTGTCGTATTTGAGTTTTGCTCTGCCTCTTTTCGCAGCGTTCCTCAAGGATCAGCGCAGCCAGTGTTCCCAGCGGGTGGTTGTGCAGGAGGACTGCAGCTCTCTGCCAGCCCTCAGCATGGACACCTACACAAACATCCAGCTGCTTAGTGTAAGTCTCAAAATGATTCCACCACTGCTCATGCCTGAAGGAAAAACCTACACTCACTCTTTTTTACTTTGATATTCTCCAGTTCCCTAAATCTTCACAAGACCAGCCCTTTTAGTATCATTTAATGTACAGTTTCTTTTTTTTTCTTTAAACTCTTTCAAACGAGTGTCCTTATTGTTCTCCTCCTGGTCTTCCTGCCTCTGAACATGTCACATACTGTTGCTGAAGGATTTTCCTGGTGACTTTTTCTTTCATTTTTAATACTTAATATATAAATATATATATATATATATAAATATATATATATATATATATATATATATATATATATATATATATATATATATATATATATATATATATATATATATATATATATATATATATATATATATATATATATATATATGAGAAGTCAGAGAACCATAAGGAGATGTAGGAGATCTTTAAGCACTGTAGTACGACTTCATGTCGACTGGCTGGTTGTTTTTGTCCTTTTACGTCTTCATCAGAGAGGTTATCTGGTTTGTCAGTTTGTTAGCAGAATTACAAAAATATTCTGAGGAGGGCATGAAACCTTTACCAGTCGTAGTAACTTTCATAAATCCACATAATCAAAGACCAAACAATATTCAAAGATATTAAACAAAACGATTTCTGTTCCACAGGGAAAGATTACTGATGCATTGGTAAGTATTTGTGCATGATTGTTTCTAAGATTATTAGACCTCAACAATATTAGTTAACTGACAGAAGATCAACGAATCACTGCACTGAAATTTGTAAAGTTGTTAAGTCAGTTTCTTCCCTTTCAAATGAGTTTTTTAAAACCCACAATAGAAAATGACTATTTTTGAATCCAATAACATAATCACAGAAGTGCTTATGAATGAATGAACCACGAAGCCGTGTTCCTGATCCAGGATTGGGGGCCTCAGGGGCCGCGGCCCAGCTCGTTAGAGGACGCCCTGCTCCAGAGTCTGTAACAAACTCGCTCAGACCTCAGTGACGAGCTGATGGTAACTTACTGAGATGAATCAGTTCTTAAGAACAGCTGAAAGTGGCCACTGAGGATCTGGATGAGGAACCCTGCCAAAAGTGTCGTCACAGCCCCCACCAGACCAGAGGATTGAGCAAGAATACCAGTGTACAAACATGTACAAACACGTCTTGTTCAGCTTTCCCCATCGTGTCATTAGTTCCCTCGGACACAACGATGTGGTCAAGTGCTGAAATCCAACAGAAGAAACGTGACACAACTTTAAAGTCAGCGCTCAGCCAAACAGAAGTCAGCGCTTACTTTTCCAACAGTCGTGTGTTGAGTGTGTAGAATTCAGTTTTTTATTCTGTTAATGATGTGCTTTTTTCCACTTTTCAAGAGAATCAGTACATTTCTTCTTTTAATTCTGGCATTGATGGTGTAACTCCCGCAACGTTTACCCTAAGATAATATAGAGATGAATTAACGGAAATGAATGTTGCCTCAAATATTCAGTTGAAAATAGTTTTTCAAACACAACACTTTTGTCATTTAAGTATAGAGATGGGTGACGGTGCACTAAAAAAATGAAACAAGGATAAATGAATAAGAAAGTGCGGATCGTTGTCCTGATGTGGTCTCTTTGCTGCTGCTGCTGCTGCTGGAGGTGGTTCCTGTGGAGGTGGACTCAGTGGTCCTGCAGTCTGCAGACGGGACTCAGACGGAGATGTCCAGCAGCAGTGGAGAAAACCTCCGTCCTGCTCTCCTCAACTCCACCCTCTGTGCCAACGTGGTGCTGAAGGTTAGTCAACACATCCCGGGTTTGAGTGTATTTAGGATTAAAAGTTGAAAACATTCCCAGTCCATCTTGTATCAATGGTTCAGCAGATTGAATCAGTGATAATGTTAATATTAACATATTTAACAGTTTTAAGAAGCCGTGTGTCATCACCGATGTTTACAGAGGTTAAATGTCCTTCACAAAGACTTTTTTAAGTGTATGTTTACACTTAAATCTGCAATGATTCCTGCCCGCCGGTAGCAGTTGTTGGATAGGTTCAGGTGACCTTGCAGGTTGTGTTGGTGGGTTGGACAAGTTGGCTTGATGATGTGTATGAAGATGTATCGAGAATGTTGTAGTAGTTTATTACAAGTTATGCCAGCTGGTCTCATTTCTTGCTCCTATAGCTCCCTGCTTTAGATTGAACCCATGTACCCAGCTGTTACGTTGTTTCTATTGTATTAAATAGTTTGAAAGTAGTTTCCATTAACGTGGGAAAGAACACGTTTTAACCCTTTTTCTTTTAAAGATTGACACATTTTCCTGAGGTCCTAATGAACTCTCCGTGCCACATTTGGCTGAAACACGTGATGGATACAGTACAAAACAAGCTCGTTCGCAGCAGCTGCTTTGAGCTGAAGGCCACGTCTCCACTCAGCCTCTCTGCTGCAGCTCTGCCTGAATCTGTGCTCAAACGCTGCACTACCACCTTTTGAAGCACATCATTTTAATGGGGATGGAGATAAACATGGGAAAACCCATAAAAGTACTCAGATCTCCAGCTGCAAATCGGAACCAGGCGATGGATGATATTTTCAGACTTAGATGGATTCAGACAAAGTAAAGCTGTTAATTGGATCCAGACAAAATACTTTATCAAAGATAAAGTATCTTTGAATTTGAGTTTGCAGGATCTTTAGGCCACAAAGTTTATGCCCTCAAACCTAGAGTTATTACTTTTTATCCCCACTTATTAACTGGATTATTAAACCCAGTGAGCTCTGTGAATGCAGCTGTGTTCATCAGCGGACCTGAACCACCGTCAGAGGAGGAAAGATTCAGCAGGTTGTTGGTTCTGAATAAATGGTTTATATCTGATCACTCAGTGCACTAAAGTGCACTTTTTCAACAATTTTAATATTTTTGGGGAACGCAGGCATCTGTTTAAAGAAATGGATTTGATTTGAACAAGTCAGGGGTGAAAGTGTTCACCTCCTACGTCATCCATCTGTGGTCGGTGCTGAGGCTGAGATCAACGAGGAGTTAACTCAGAGAGAGGAACAATCAAAGTCCAGAGGAAGGTGCGAGTCGTGACTTTTCCAGGACAAGCTGGGACCAGGTTTATTAGAAGGTTTTAAAGTTTCTGTACTTTCAGGCGACAGAAGGAGAAATGTCCCGGTCAGAACCCAGAGATGCTCTCTAAAAGGTCTTTAAATAAAGGAAACGGACCTTGTGGGCCACAGACTGGTCCTAAACACCAGGGGGCAAATAATACCTCTACACTTAAATTTTATTAAATGTTGGGCCTGTAGCTGGAAACATTTTAATTAACGATTTCATCACTGAGCCTGGATTTGATGTTTGTAACTGAAACTTGGTCGGACCAAAATAACAGAGCAGCAGGTCTCATGGAGTCGACCCTCCTGGTTCCAGTTTCATCAGTGAGGCCAGAGTGAGGGGAGGAGGAGTCGCAGTCTTCTTTAATGAACCATTTCCATGTCAGCAGGAATCTCCTGGTCGTTTTCAGTCTTTTGAACATGTGTCTGTACAACTGAAGGCCTCATCCGGAGTCCGGTTCCTCCCAGATACTGTCCAGACTTCTCTGATGACCTCAGTGAACTGCTGTCTGCGGTCTGTGTTGGTTCTGACCGGGTCATTATTGTTGGGATTTTAACCTCCATGTGGACAACCGTCAGGACAAAGGGACTGCAGACCTGAGTAACACTCTGGACCACTTTGGTCTGACTCAGCATGTAACAGAGGCCACGTACAATAGGGGACACAGTCTGGACCTGCTGGTCTCTGAGGGTCTGAACAGCTCAAAGGTTACTGGGTCGGATGTGGGCCGGTCTGATTGTTCCTGGGTTTCTTTGAGAGGACGATTTCAGTCACACAAATGTGTCAACAGCAGTGACCACAGATTGGTGTCCAACTGAAGAAAGCAGTGAGGTCTTGAACCAGGTCTTGAACCAGGTCTTGAACCAGGTCTTGAACCAGGTCTTCTCTGTAACACCTGACCTGTCCGGGGTTCAGTCGACGAGCTCGTCAACAGCTTCAATGTTAAAATGTTAAATGTTCTGGACACTACTGCTCCCATGAAGGTGAAGGTATCTCTGGAAGGAGGATGTCTCCCTGGAGAAACTCCACTGGAGAACCATGGGGAAACAGAGTCGGAAAGCTGAGCGCAGACGGAGAAAAACAAATCTCCAGGTTCATTATGATGTTTATAAACAGAAACTTCCCTCTTATAATTTACAAATGAAGTCCTACGCCTCTGACATCATCTGTGACATCATCTGTGACATCATCTGTGACATCATCACAAAAACAGTCATAACGCTCTTATTTACTACAGTTGACAAACAAACCCTCCTGTGTCAGTGGAAATTGAACTTCAGTCCACCAACACCTGCAACCACTTTGACAAGATCTTACAGACAAAATCCAAAATATTAGACGTCAGCAGCAGGTTCAGGATGTGAACCGGGTCCACCTAAAACCGGTTTAAACACCACGACACAGTTTCACCCCGTTAACAGCAGAGACCTGGAGGACATCTGACATCAACTGAACTCCTCGTCTGGATGTTCAGACGTCCTGCCGACAGGTTTGTTCAAAAAGGTCTCAAAGATTTTGGAGTCAGACAATAACAAGGTCACCTACTATCACCTCAAGAAGATATCAAGGTTAAAAGATCTGATGTCTCAGCAGGACCTGGAAACACTAGTCCTGCATTCATCTTCAGTAGACTTGATTATTGTACCAGCATCTTCACAGGTCCACCTAAAACATCAGTTAGACAACTGCAGCTCATCCAGAACTCTGCTGCTCCAGTCCTCACTAAGACCAAAAAACTGGACCACATCAGTCCAGTTCTGAGGTCTTTACACTGGCTGCCTGTCCGTCAGAGGACAGACTTTAAAGTCCTGATGCTGGTCTATAAAGATCTGAATGGTCCAGGACCAAATACATCAGTGACCTCCTGACCCAGTATGAACCTTCCAGACCCCTCAGGTCATCTGGATCTGGTTTTTTATCAGTTCCCAGAGTCAGAACCAGACATGGAGAAGCTTCCTTCAGCTTCTCTGCTCCACATGTCTGGAACAAACTCCCAGAAAGGGAGTGTTGTGAACACAGCTGTGTAATTAGACCACTGCTGTTGAGTACAAAGAATGAATTTGAAACATTTTGTTTGATTAGACTGAGGGATCAATAAGTGGATCTGCATCATGAACAAAGAACAGGGAGACGGTCTGACCCCTGAACCCAGCGTACCGCAACGCTGTACATTTATTTAAAAGAAAAGAGTTAAACAGTTAAGCATAAAAGTGTTAAAACTGTGACACAAATTCTCTCATCGTGTAATCTAACAGATGGGATACGTTTGTCTCCTCAGGTTGTTTATGTGATCAAACACAACTCAGCTGGGGAGGTTGTAAATGCAACGGTGTGTCTGGTGCTCGGATTGGTCCGGGGAGCCAAAGTAACGCTGCAGCAGGAGTTCCAGCTCACGTACATCCAGGTATTGCAGCCCAGCGTGTCCTCTGTCCAGCAGATGCTCGCGTAATATTAATAGTTACTCTGAGGACACATCCGCTTATTAGTAGCACAAGAACACATTTCAGTTGGAGTCCTTTCTTCACAAACGTGCCTCCTTGAACAGTAGCTTGAGTTTTTGACATTTACATTTCATAATTTACTCTTAGAGAACATTTCATCGCTGCGTCAGCTTTCAGACTCTTCAGTTTACCAAACGGCATCCACTGCAATGTTTTCATTAGAAATGAGGAGACACTAAAGACAAAAAGGGACAATGTAAAAGCTGAGTAAATCTGAGGAATGTTTTATGTCCTGTGTTCTGTGAAGGAGGCTGGAGGGGACATCCCAGTCCGTTACAGCGGAAATCCAGGTTATGTGGTCGGATTACCGCTCGTTTCTGGAACACGAACAGCCCAATATCCTTCTGTTGAGAAAGTTGGACTGGAGTTGAACAAGCATGTGTTTATTTTTATTTAACTTTTATTTTACCAGGACGCCCCCTGAGATAAAACCTTTTTCAAGGAAGACCGCGAATAAGCAGGATAAATGCACGGAAGAGCATTTTCAGTTGACAAAGTTGTGAAAAAAAAATGAGTCGTGTTTTGTATTTTATTGGAAGTTAGCAAAGCTAGCTGCTATGTGTGTGAACATGGGCAGTAAAAACAGTCATGTGACCACTTGGTTTCTGAAGAGCGGGTTGAAGCCGATGGGGCCACGCCCACCATCTGTCAGTCACAGTTACCGGTGGCTACTAGCCAGGCCCTGCTGAAACATGTTTACAGCGGAATATCGTTTCTCGGGTTGATTCGACGGCGAAATCCAAAATGCTGCTAAACTGCTGTGTAAGCGGCTGGCGTTTGTCCTTGACGGCCTCCTCCACCGGCATTACCAGAAGCATCAACCTCGGAGACACACTGTCTCAGCTGCACAGCGCTGGAGACCGGGACTGTCTGCAAGGGCCACACCAGCACTCGCCTGTCCTGTTTGGTCTGGACTCCGTGTCAGGCTGCACATTAAGGCATCTCCACATCCTCACACTTGATTACATTTCCGTCCTGTTAACCTGTACTGTTTACGTGAGTTTGGACGCACCAGTGACGATGACTTTTCTCTGCAGAGTGGAGGCCACAGCTAACTGCTCCTTGGTCTCCCAGTTCCTCCTGGATGTTCTGAGAGGACCCAACTCTCCTCAGTATGTGGCTTCCTTTGGAAACTCGCCGTTAGAAAATGTTCTGGAATGGGTGCAAATCAAGAGAAACTTCAATTCCATGGTGAGTGAAGGTTCCAAACAGACCTTCAGTGTTAAAGGTGTTAAGTTTTCATTTTAATACTGGCGCCACTGATCACCATTGCGTTCGTCGTTTGCAGGAAACGCAAGGCTGCAACATCCCACTGTCACTCCATTTAGAAATTGAATGGACCAAATTTGGGACCCTGGTGAACCCGCAAGCTCAGATTGTGAGCATCAAAGAAATCATTCAGACCAACACCAGCAATTTGGTAAGACCTGGTTAATGACGGCTGAAGTGTTAAAGAAGGTGAAGAAGGTGAGGCGGGCGTCAGCGAGAGCGTTACAGATAAAAGGTCCACATGCTCCAACCACCTCTGCAGCTGACGCTGCCTGCAAATGTTTTCTAAATGGGTGTGTCTTCATGAATAGGACCATTTCTCCAACACTAACACCTAATATCATTTACAAGGGTGAGTTATATGAAGTACTGCAGCGTCATCTTTAGGACATTGGCAACGAGGACCAAATGATTTTTTACACGTTTATTACTTTAACTGATCGTTAGTTGTAACGTCTCCTTATTGGGGACTGACCCAGAACCTGTAGGCATTTCCAACTGGACCAGCACGTCTCTTTGTTTAATGATTACCTCCTTTGACGACGACGGCCCGACTGGTCCCTCAGGATTGGAGGAGCAGCTGAAGCTCTTTGGAGCCACGGCGGTTTCAGAACCGGAGCTGTACAGCGGTGCTTTAATGTGCTTTTGCATCTGACGACACGTCGATCCCGGACTTTTACTCTTCCATACTGTCGATGAGATGTTTCCCTTCTTTTGGAGCCAGTCTAGTGGCCTTTATTTAAAAATTAAAAAAAAGCTGGATTCTTCAGTGTCCTAATTGTGTGTGTGCACGTGCGCGTGCATGTTCCCACAGGCCTCGTTATCAGGTGGCAGCAGCATCTTGCCAATCAGAAGCTCAGTGGCCTTCACACCAGTCTCTGCGAACGCTCTTCCTGGATACAGAGCCACTCCCACCATCAATGCCAAGCTGCCGTTCGACTTTTTCTTCCCGTTCGTCTGAGCTGCTGGGACCCGGGGACGCTGGGACCCGGGGACGCTGGGACCCGGGGAAGCTGGGACCCGGGGACGCTGGGACCCGGGGACGCGGGGAAGCTGGGACGCGGGGAAGCTGGGACCCGGGGAAGCTGGGACCCGGGGAAGCTGGGACGCGGGGAAGCTGGGACGCGGGGAAGCAGCGCGTCCGTCACTGCCTGGACGGTCTGGGTGATGATGTTCATGTATATTGTGTGAATAGTGTATATAAGATTATTTTACTAGACTGTTTAATGAAAATAAACCTCTCCTCTCCCGTCACATGTTTAAATCTTTTATTTAAGCAAATGCATATATATTTCTGTGTGAGGTCGCAAAGCTTTACATTGATAGGTTGCATCTATATATTTTCTATTAACTCAATAAATTGAGTTATTTAAAAAGAATGACCTAAATATGGATCATGTAATAAAAAGATTATTTCATTACAGTTATTAGCAAATAGTAAAGAACTTGTGAACAAGTAGATGCAGCACTGAATTTAGATGTAAACTAAAACAGTAGATAAGATTGCTGATCAAAGAATAAAAGGGAAAAAAGTGGGAAAGTTGCATAACTGAACAACGGTCAGCAGTTACCGTGGCGATTAAAAGTCTATGTGGTGTTTCTTCAAGAGGGCCTGAAGTTTCTGGTTCTCTTCCACCTAAAACACAGAAGATCAGTTTGAGGTTGTCTTTCTCGATGTTTGTTTTTACAAACGCACATTCACCTGACAGTACTTCAACTTATTACTAGATTCATGCAAGAAAGAGGGATATTTACTACAAGAACCAAACCAACGGAAGCAGGTATGTGCAGAGGCGTTGCCTTGGTCGCTGCTCTGTGCAGGCCGGTTGACTATGTTATACCGACAGATGTTCTACACGTGTTCTACACGTGTTCTACACGTGTTCATCATGTGTTCATCACGTGTTCATGAGTGAGGATTTGAAAAATGCCCTCACGCGTAAATCGACTTATTTATATCGCACATTTAAAAAGAACAAGGTTGGCCAAAGTACTTTACCATCAAATAAAAATCAAACAAAGTGCAATTTAAAGCAGGAAGATAAAGAGAAGCACATGAACAATCACATGAAAAGCTGTACAGTCTTGTGTCCGTCTGTGTCCTACTCTACTCAGAATTAAGAAATGTGTTTTTAACTCTGACTTGAACATTTCTAAAGTCTGAGCAGTGCGAAAGTGAAGCGGTAAGCCATCCCAGAGGTCTGCAGCTGCCTCTGCAGAAGCTCCATCAGCTCCGTGTTTGAATGGTGATGGTGGAGCGTCTAGAAGGTTACTCCATTTAAAACTAAAATCTTTAAATCAACTCAGAAAGGAATGGGGAGCCAAGACTGGAGCTGTACACCAGCCCATTTTCCAAGTCCTGACATCAAAATATTGTAATCAACTGTATCAAACTGCATCCATCCATCTTCATCCACCTTCATCCACTTATCCAGTCGGGGGCGGAGTCGGGGGCGGAGCAGTGGCCTTGGCAGGGAAGCCCAGATTTCCCTCTCCCCGGCCACTTCCTCCAGCTCATTTGAGGGATCCCAAGGCTTCTCACCCTGCACCCAAACACTGCAAACCGGTCCAAAACCAGCAGGATTATCCGTGTCGGCGGTTTAAGGAAGCTCGTTGACAGGTCTTAAAAGAGCTCTGATGTGATTTAAAACCGGACTGAAACTTCACAAATGTCATTAATCTTGATTTTCTCTGCACTGCCATAACGGTTTCCAATGACCTTTATGGAAACGCCTGGAATAAACTTGTTCTACATCGCCACTTCCTTCACGTTTCTGCCGTTCCGGGTTTGACAGGCAGTCGTTTGATATTGTGTAACCGCGCCCCCTTTTTCATCTGAACGTTGGTTTAACGGCACCTTTGCACCACCAACGGCAGAAGTGGTTCATTTGACATCATTTTCATTGCAAATCCAAGCCACAGCTCCACTGCAGGGACACGCTGGTGTGTAGGACCAGGAACGTGGAGAAACCCCTGGTAAACATGGTGGACACTGTTTTCTTTAGTGCACATGTGGAATCTCGGACGCTCTGCTGAACAGGTCTTCCCTGCTTTAGACTTGGATGAAACAAACGTTTTGATTTGGGTCAAAGAACTCACCAGCTCATCGCTGCGCTTCTGGAGCTCCGTGACTCTTTCAACGAGATGGTCATAGCTCTCCTTCAGCTTATGGATCTTCTGGTCCGCACGAGTCTTCACTGACACCAGGATTCCTGCAGCAAATTCAAACACCGTCATCAGCAACTCTAACAACGCTCTTGAAATTAAATCCCAGAACCAGTTATCATCTCAAGAACCCTTCCTGAGCGGGCTTGAAGCCTTCGGGAAGGTGGAGGTACGTATGCATGTATGGAATTCAGAGGCTTATGTAGTGGGTGTTCTTGCTGCTACGTCAACTTCGTGTACAGACATTAAAGCAGTGAGTGACACTGACCGTTGAGGATCCTGGCCACCCTCCACAGTCGCAACAGAATGAGGAGACCCATCCCATCGAAGGCATCCTCGTGGAAGATGAATACGATGTCCAGAACAAACGAAACCACCACCACCACACCGTCAAACACTTCAAACTTGTGCTGGAAGAACTCCAGGCGATAAGCAAACAACTTCCCAGCCAGCTCGATCATGAAGAAGGTGAGCAGCGCCAGGCTTAAGTAGTGGAACACCTACCGAAGACAAGGCGTGTTGTCATGCTGTCTGTTGCTGCAGGTTTGTTCGGACTACGACAGGAAAGTGTCTCACCTCAGGAGCAATGTGGCCATGTTCCAGCTTGATGACGGACAGATCTATAAGCAGCTCCGCCAAGACAAAGAAGGCATCCAGGACTACCAAACCCACCACCACCACCTAGAACCGTGAGTGGACAGACAGCAGAAGGAACCCGTCTCACATCTGCACTTTTACAAGTTACAAAATCACCTTGAGGTACAGCCGGTGCAGAAGTTTTACTCTAAGATGTAGATCCTCAGACATCCAGGTCACCTGGAATCAAGGCACCTGCTCTTCCTTGTCTTAGTTCTTGAAGATGTTTCACCTTCCGTCCAGAAGTCTGTCAACTGGATCCTCCTCTCTCTAGAAACCCCCTCGTTCCCTCTGGAACCCCCTCATTCCCTCTGGAACCCCCTCCCTCATGAAAACTTGAAGGCTTGAATCAAGGCACCTGGTCTTCCTTTTCTTAGTTCCTGAAGATGTTTCACCTTCTGTCCAGAAGTCTGTCAACTTGAACCTCCTCCCTCAGGAACCCCTTCTCTTCCTCTGGAACCCCTTCCCTCCCTCGGGAACCCCCTCCCTCCCTCGAGAACCCCCTCCCTCCCTCCCTCTGGAACCCCTTCTCTCCCTCTGGAACCCCTTCTCTCCCTCTGGAACCCCTTCTCTTCCTCTGGAACCCCTTCTCTCCCTCTGGAACCCCTTCTCTTCCTCTGGAACCCCCTCCCTCCCTCTGGAACCCCTTCTCTCCCTCTGGAACCCCTTCTCTCCCTCTGGAACCCCTTCTCTCCCTCTGGAACCCCTTCTCTCCCTCTGGAACCCCCTCCCTCCCTCGAGAACCCCCTCCCTCCCTCGGGAACCCCCAGATGGTTGTCTTGCATCAGAATAAAAGCGGGGTTCCTCTGTGTTAAGAGGGGCCTCAAATGTTTAGCTTACTGCTTTACACCCACACAAACACTTTAATTTAATTTAGTCCAGAATAAAAATGTTTGCACCTAAACTTCAAGTCAAACACTTTTCTTTTTAAACTAATTATTTCAAATTAATCTATAGTTTTGAATCATCTTACAAATTAAATCTTTTCTGTGTCCAGCGGCTGTGGTTCAGATTATTTCTTTAAATCTTTGTGGTTGCTGGTTGATGCAGAACTTTAAAGCTGGTATTTAAAAGTCGAGGCAGCGTCTGGGTTTTATCTACTAACCTACCAAACTAAACAGCATCGCTCAGCCTTTTCACACTATTCTGGGATGTCACATCGGTTTACTTATTCAAACAGCACTCCTCTTCCATTCTTCCTCCTTTTAGTTTCCATTCTTCCAACTATTTGCTTCTTCAGCAGTGTAACGTAACTATATTCAGCACTGCACATTCACCCTGCGTTCTTGCAGGAAACACGTTCTGGGGATGGTCTTAATTGTGATGTTCAAAACTCCAGTTTGAAAGGGAACCGGGGCAGATATAGTTCATGCAGTTACTAAAGAGATCACTGTGGCCTACCTGGAAGTGATCGGAGCTGTACAGCCTTTTCAGGGAGTCCCGGAACGTCAGCGCCGTGGGGTGCTGCCCCGTAGCCGGACTCAGCTCCTCGCTGGTCACGTGCAGGTCCTCGTCCTCCCACTCAGCCGGCTGCTTGTCACCAACTGTGGTGAAATGCCTCAGGTACCAGGCCATGGCGGAAGGCTCAACGCATGGAAACGTTCCACCTCAGCACACCTAAGAGGGTTCAAACGGAAAGTCGTCACTTCAATTTAAAGACGCAGCTCCAAAACCTCACGAGCTGCAACTTACAGGAACCCCCCTGGCCTGCTGCAAGGATGAATATCATAAACACTGAACCTGCAGACGAGTGCCGGCCAGCAGCAGGAGGAGGCTGTGGTCTTCCACGAGCTCTGCAGTTCACCTCACGTTCAAGCACATTTCTCCACATGTTGAACAATCAGTGTCTACTTCTGCTTTGGTGAGCTTGCAACATGTTATTGAGAAAGCAAACTACTGCATTTCTGTGCCTGTCCAAGGGTGGCTGAAGGAATGTGCTTGATCAGGGAAAACGACAATCCCAGCAGAGACGTGATCCGTGCTGGATCAGCGCCACTTCCCCTCACGTCCCTCAGCCTGACCTTATGGAAGGATTAACGCCAAACCGGGATGTAGACGACGTCTGGACGTCACATCTCCCGGTACGCGGACCGTTTTCAGGTTGGCGACCACAAACCAAACGCAACAAACGCCACTGACGTCCGCTTTCCACATTAAAGTGTTCAGGTTAAAGTTTAGCCACAAACTTTCTGGTTCCACCAAAAAGTGGTTTCGGGGATTCATTTCAGCTCCTATAAGCTGTTTTTGCGTCGCAAACGTCCAAGTTACGAGCGCAGTGGCATCGCAGGTTTACTGCGTGAAGAAAAGCTCGAGTTCGTAATAAAGTGGGTTTGACGCCGTTCGGACCTGCAGCTGCGCCCACAAACAAACGGGGTCTTAGCGAGCCGACCGGGACCGGCTCGGCCTTTCCTACCAGGTTCTGCAGAAAGGAGAGCCGCTTTTCCCTGTCTGGAGGTCCGCGTCCACGCTGAGCTGCTGACGAGCGGCAAACTGCTGTGAGAAGATCCGTCACTGCAGCGACGGAAACCTCGAGCTCCGGGAGGACGGGGCATCCTGGCGGAAGCTGCTGGAGCTGTCGCCTCCGGCCCGGCCCGGATCGGATCGGATCGGCTCGGATAGGATAGGATAGGATAGGATAGGATAGGTCCGGCCCGGACCGGACCGGCTCGGACCGGACCGGCTCGGATCGGCCCGGCTCGGGTCGGGTCGGACAACTTCAGGCGCTCGTCCCAGAGAAACGCCACAGTTCACGTTGGTCTGGAAAAGCCCGCCGCTGACGCCAAACTAAACCCAGACGGGTCGTGAAATCGGGTCCTTCTCAGCTACAGGGAAACAAACTTTTAAATTAATAAATTAACGTGTAAATGTTGCTGTGACATGTTGTCACGTACGTGCACGAGTAAACATGCAGCTGTCTGTGTCCAGTCCGAGCCGCCAGGCCGAGATGGGTTTAAACATGGTAAGTTTGTTGGTTTACCTCGTTAATTAAACTCTCATCACTTCAACACTTCATCACTTCATCACTTCAACACTTCAACACTTCATCACTTCATCACTTCAACACTTCAACACTTCATCACTTCATCATTTCAACACTTCATCACTTCATCACTTCATCACTTCAACACTTCATCACTTCAACACTTCATCACTTCAACACTTCATCACTTCAACACTTCAACACTTCATCACTTCATCACTTCAACACTTCAACACTTCATCACTTCATCACTTCAACACTTCATCACTTCAACACTTCATCACTTCAACACTTCATCACTTCAACACTTCAACACTTCATCACTTCAACACTTCAGCACTTCATCACTTCATCACTTCAACACTTCAACACTTCATCACTTCATCATTTCAACACTTCATCACTTCAACACTTCAACACTTCAACACTTCATCACTTCAACACTTCAACACTTCATCACTTCATCACTTCATCACTTCAACACTTCATCACTTCAACACTTCATCACTTCAACACTTCAACACTTCATCACTTCATCACTTCAACACGTCATCACTTCAACACTTCAACACTTCATCACTTCAACACTTCAACACTTCATCACTTCAACACTTCAACACTTCAACACTTCATCACTTCATCACTTCAACACGTCATCACTTCAACACTTCAACACTTCATCACTTCATCATTTCAACACTTCATCACTTCAACACTTCAACACTTCAACACTTCATCACTTCAACACTTCAACACTTCATCACTTCATCACTTCAACACGTCATCACTTCAACACTTCAACACTTCATCACTTCATCATTTCAACACTTCATCACTTCAACACTTCAACACTTCATCACTTCATCACTTCAACACGTCATCACTTCAACACTTCAACACTTCATCACTTCAACACTTCAACACTTCATCACTTCAACACTTCAACACTTCATCACTTCATCACTTCATCACTTCAACACTTCATCACTTCAACACTTCCACACTTCAACACTTCCACACTTCATCACTTAATCACTTAATCACTTCATCACTTCAACACTTCATCACTTCAACACTTCAACACTTCATCACTTCATCACTTCATCACTTCTCACGAAGCAAAACATAGACAGAAATGTCATGATTGTTCTCTCCGTGGTGCAGGTGGAGTCTGACCTCCACCCACTGGACCCCACGCACACTCTTTATGGGGGTTGGGGGGGGGGGGGGTATCTTTACGGTTCCACAGTTGGCACCTGCCTTTTTTAATCAGTTTTTATTTATTTATATATTTTACATCATCTCATCTTCCGAACAGTCCCAACCGCCTCGTGTATAAATGTTTTTTCCTTTCACTTCCCTACTGGTGCTACATGTTGGGATGTGTTGCCTGGATAAAACACATATTAACAACAGTAAACAATAAAATATCCTGGCCTCGCACCGTCTGGAGTGTAAGAAGCGCTGCTTCCTTGCTTGATTTCTTGGTTCTTGGTTCTCCATTTCTTTCCAGCCTTTTCTGATGTGCAGCTGCACTTCAACAAGGCTGCAGAGTTCTTGTCCGTCTTTAGTTGGACCAGTAATAAGTTCTGTGTCACTCAGGACTCATGAGGAGAGACCGAATCTCCTGAAACTGCCGGGTCTCCGCGGGGCCTGACCAGCCAAAGGAACCGAAGTTCTGTTTTTATTCCCAGGTAATAAGACTTTCTTAAAGCACCTTCCAAAATGATCCAGAATATATTAAGTGGTTGTTTTCTGACTTTCCAAACATGTGACTTTGATCTTAAACATATTCTAAATCTTTACAATTGCTTTATCACATGTCACAGAAGAGGAGAACAGACGTTCATGATTTGAGGTCAAACTTTGAAAAGGTGCCGGCCAACCCATAAACGCTTAGTTTTGATAAGGAAAACACTTTAGACAAGCAAATGGAGATAAAGCAAACATAAAAGTAATATTTTGGTTCACACAGAGGTGACAGCAGCTACTAAATCTGGATGAAGTCGGTCCAGAATTCCCAAAGAATAAACGACTCTGGACATCCCGACACTTCTCACATCATATCACATGTTTAAAGTATTTTTGAACACGGTGTCTCGACTGGGCCCGGTGGTGGGCCCGGTGGTGGGCCCGGTGGTGGGCCCGGTGGTGGGCCCGGTGGTGGGCCCGATTGTCCAGGATTTATCTGGTCTTCTCCTGATGACAGCTCGGACGGAGTCCAGCCCAGCTGACTCTGAACGGAGCTGCAGCAGCTTCAGGAGTCCAACGACCGTCTCAGCCGCCGCTGCGGACTTTGGTGTTGTTGCAGCACAAACGTTTGTCTTTGCATTTGTACGTTTCGGGATCCAGGAAGTAAAATCAGACTTTCCTGGAACCAGTTCTTCACTTGAGGACGGATACGGAGGTATGCTGAGACGAGTGTGATCGTCCGGTTTTACCTGCATTTCTTGTTTGGTCACAGAGTGAAACACGTAAAACTGACGCCAGCAGGCCGGTTTCAGTCACTGGAATATGGTGGGGGGGGGCAGCAGGCAGGTTTCTGCAACAGTTCTCGTAGCTCCGTCACTCGGGTGCTGCCCGCCCGTGTAAGGAGCGTTTTGAGCATATAATATATCAAATGACATTAAAATATGTTGCTGTTGTCATTAAACGATGTTCTCATTAGTCTCTGTCGTTGCCCTCATCAGGATCCCCTGGAGAGGTCAAGTCCACACCAAACTTTAATTTGATGGAGAGGTTTCAGTCTGAGGGAATAGCCAAGGCCGGAATCTCAACACTCCTAAATGAGATTTGAAACCGGTCATCTTTGTCATCTTCATCTTTGATGGCTTAGATGAAAGCAGACCTGCTCAGGACTTCACTGCAATGAGATGCTGGCTGACATCACAGTCCTCCTCAGTGGAAGTGCTGCTGACGAAGCTCCTCGGGGGAAAACTGCTTCCCATCAAAGCCCTTGTGAGTGCGTCGATGTGGAGACGGAGGTGAGCGGCTTTACTGGCCCACAGAGGGAGGAGTACGTCAAGAGGAGACTCAGAGAGGAGGCTCATGCCAGCATCATCAGCATCATCAGCATCTCCACATCAGCACATCACAAATCCTCAACATAATGTGCCAAATTCCAGTCTTCTGCTGGATGACTGCTGCAGTCCTGGAGGATGTGATGGAAACCAAAGACGGAGGACGCTGCCCACAACCCTGACAGAAATGTACAGGTGCTGCTCATGTCATCAGAAAATCATGGAAAAGTTGATTTATTTCAGTCATTCTTGTATATTATGTTCATTCGTTACACACAGACTGGTTTAGTCCAAGGGTTCATTTGCTTTCATTTGAGTGATTATAACTGGCAGCTAATGCAGACTGGACATGATAATGTCTTTAGGAAAACTGTGGCAGAAATGCACCCTGATCTTTCATGAAACTGACCCAGAATGTGTGGCGCTGACGTCAAAGCAACCGCCGCAATCACACAGGTCTTTAAAAAGAGCGGGGACAGTAGACGTGTTCTGCTGCTTCTTAGTGTTCAAATGTCCCGGCTGCAACACCCCCAACTCTGGCATCAATCTTCTGGCAGAGGAGGGATCAGGCCGCCACACATGCACGTTTTAGCAGCAGATATAAGCTCGTCCACCAGAGTGCAAAGCTTCTACAAAGTCCAGATGGACACCTTGATTTGGTTCTCAGATTCCTGCTGGGTCTATGTCTGAAACCAACCAAATCCTCCTACGAGACACGATGAGCCAGGCAGGAAGCGCCTCCAAAAGCCTCCAGGACACAGCCGAGTATATCGGGGAGAAAATCCAGGAGGGAAGCATAAATCTGTTCCTCCGCCTCAGTGAGCTGATGGAGCCCTGATGGAGGAGATCCGGGAACATCTGAGCTCAGGAGGCTGTCCACAGAGGCACCGTCTCAGCGGTCAGCTCAGTTTTCAGAGCACAAAACGACTGCAGCCACTCGTTTCACTGAAGGCATCGAACCTTGAAACACACCTGGCTGATGTGTGGGCGTGGCTACCATCAGCTTCCTGGTACTCTGTGATGCAGAGGTGTTTTACTGGTTCCAGATGTTTGTCTCTGTTGGCCAGAGGGAGAAACGGGGCTGCTATGTTTTGTTTCCTTTTTGACTCGCGTCTTGTGGGCTTCGGTGAATTTCAACTATGGCAGCGACCTTTTCCTCTGGTTGAGGAAGTGATTTTATACTATTCTGCTCACGCATGGCAGTAACTTATAATGCATTAATCTGCACATTAAATGATTAACCTAGAAAAACTGGAAGTGTGACAGAAAATATTAAATCTGTGACCTGAGCGGTGGTCAGATGTGAATCTTGGCTTTGACATATTCTGACCTCTTTTGATCAGACTTATATGGTGTTTTTAAATATTCTGACCTGATGGTCCAGTTTATGCAGATTCATATTTGGTCCTTGATTTCCTGCTCTGCTGACAGACATGCTGCAACTTTACGGTTTAGTCTTCATCATCCATCATCCTGAGATTCACCTGAAAACCGGTGTCATTCCTGCATCCACACGCCTGATGTATGTTTGAGTTGCATTCAACCGTTTTAAAATTAAATCTACTAAACTGATTTCTCACATCTTTATTAGTCTAATGAACTCAGTCCAGAGAGCCACCTAGTGGTTAAAATATATTCTACAACACTGAAACTGTTACAAGGTATAAAAGTCAAACCTCTGAACTGCTCTACCCCGGGTCCGGATTTCATTCAGGGTCTGCAGAACCCCACATGTGTTTAACAGAGGGGATTTCCGACCAGGCTCTCCAACTGAAACAGTCGAAGCAGCTTTCCATGTCCCAGTGACGCCAAAGTTCATCCACCGGCAAATCAACTAGTGCTTATAAAGCAGCGACATTTCAAAGCATTTAGTTTCAGTGCTGCAAGTACACATTAAATCCAGCAAATAGTTCTGGTCCTTGACCGCTGCCCTGCAGGTTATGGACTTTCCTGTCCACGCCCGATGTAAATGACTGTGGTAGGACCCAATCAGGGGTGTCAGCACTGGGAAGCATCCAGAACAGGGGCCCACGAGGACCAGGACTGAAGGAAACCACGGGTCAGTCCGACTTGACTGTCCACATGAAGGATGTTTTCAACCCGACCCGGACAGTCAAGTCAAAGTCCCCGTTGCAACCGCATCAAGGTCCTGCAGACCTCAGGACCAGCTGAAGGTGCAGGACACCCACCACGTACCTCCAGACCCAAACGATTAATGACAAACAGCACTTTGAAAAATTCATCATTTATTAAGTGAACGGAAAAACAAATCCAGCAAATATTTTAGGTTGTATACATTACAAATGAAAAGGAAACGTAGAGGCACTTTGGACCACCAACAACTTCCTCCTGGTGCTCGGACCGTCTCCCGTTTGAGGAGCATCCTCCCGCGAGCCGACAGGATCTCACTGCCAACACAAACACCGTCAGTTAACGTCAAGCGCTCAACGTGATGACCAGGCAGCGTGTCTCAGGTCTTCAGTCAGGCTACAGTAAATTGTTTTTACTTAACCTGTGCCAAAGTCCCGGGTTTCTCTCCCACCTGCATGATTCCGCAGCAGAGGAGTTGTCTCTGCCACGGCAGTACAAAGATGGGTCGGCACTCTGCCAGAGCCGCTCACTCACCTGCAGCCAGTCTGGGCTCAGTCCCCGCCCCCCGCAGGTCGCGCAGCTCCTCCTCCTGCTGAACAGAGAGCTTTCAGTGGACCAGAACCACGACCCCCATCAGCTGACAGGGCCCCGCAACGCTCAGGATGTCAAGTTCACCACGGGCTTGTCAGCATGATGTGTTATGTGATCAGTCATCACAGCGAACAACGTACGCAGCCAGCAGGTTCGCCAACCCTACCTTCAGCGCGTCGGCGGCGTGTCGGCCTGATCCACGCGGAGCCACGTCCAAGGTTCTGCCTGCAGACAAGAAACTCGTTCAGATCCACTCGTTAAAGCATCAGAACCACTGTAAGTGGTGACAGGCACTTTGCTGGCTGGTTTGTGTCTAAAGTGGGCTGAAGAAGTTCTCCAGGGTCACCAGCAGGAAGCGTTGGACTTTGGATCATCTGGAAAAGTTACTGTATTCTAAACCACCAGTGTTTTCAACCCCTGGTCCTGAGGACACCGCTCTGCACGTTCTACAGCTCCAGCACATCTGACTCAAACTTAGGTCATTAAAGACTTCTGCAGACCCACTGACGTGGTGATCCAGTCATCTACTGGAGCAGGGAACCCCCTTATATGCAGGTCAGCGGGTCCAGAGGACCGGGACTCGAGAACTACCAGTGGCTGTGGGGTGAGTGATGTGAGGCCCTGCACTAGGCCCGTCCCGCGGTGGGACCAGGACGGGCCACTCTCGTTGGGCCACGCTCTGCCGCAGCTCGGCAGCAGCGGGGCCTAAAACAGAACCAGCGCTGCCGAGACCAAGCACAGAGACTCTCTCTGCCAGCTCTGTAACACTGAACCAGACACGTGACACCTGGTCAGCTGACTGAGAGCTGGGGGGGGGGGGGTCCAGGTTTACCTCAGCATCCGGAGGCCGACGCGCCTCCGTGGTGTCGGCTCAGCCGGGTCACTTAGTCATTACACCATCAACAAAAACACACCCAGACGGTCATTCTGACCCATCGAGAGTCCAGACGGACTCACCTGAACAGACCGGACAACTGCTCCATGCTGCTCCCACGTGGGTCGGGTTAGTCGGACTTCCCAGCCACCTCCACGGCAGCTGGCCGCTCGGATTTCAGTTTGCACGTTAAATTAATTAAATTGGACCACATTATAGAGCAAGTCTCGGCCGGGAGCAGCAGAGTCCGCAGGCCGCGCCAACGACCGAGCTCGGCCGGCTGCCACGGCCCCGCCGCCGTAAACGGGGCTCTGCCGTCCGTGTCCACGCCACAGGTTTACACATTTATACAGCAGACGCCGCCTCAAAAGCGAACCTCCACCGGAGCGCCACGGTTCAAAGACAAGCAGACCCAGACACCGACCCGCACGGCGCAGCGCCGACCGACCGAGAGGACTCCCGCCTGTCCAGCGCACTCTTATAACATCGTGCCGCTGTGCATTGTGGGAACGGGAACCTCGTGAAAAGATCGTTGTAAAAGCAGATGCACCACTCCTCTGTTTTTACACACTTATGTTGAACTTAAGTTGTTCTTATGTGATATTTTATACATGTCTGATGTTTTCTTCTGCTTTGTTCGTTATACTCTCTTATAGTTCTTTAACCTGATGAATTTAAAGTTCAGGAAATAAAGCCCTCCACATCTGCTTTTGTGTTTGACTGCCGTGCTTTATACTGTTCTCAGTCGCTGATAAAGACTTCTTTTACTAACATTATTAAGGCAGCAGTTCCTGGTCCTGGTTCTCAGCTGCCTCACCTGCATGTTTTACAGCTCCTGCATACATCCATAAAAGGGTCGGCTCATCAGGTCTTCACGTCTAACTTGACAAAAGTCTGATAATGACCCATTTAATTTGATAAAGTGTTGCAGCAGAGAAACACGTCATAGATGTGAGGCAGGGGGCTGAAAGCTAGGAAGCAGAAACACTGCTCTGAGGGGCTTTTATATCAAATATGTTTTACATGTTAGTGGATTAAATGATGAGATCCAACGCTGACATGAGCATAACGTCACTTTACTGTCTGATCCGTTCTACCGTCACACATGAAGTCAGAGAAAACCCAGGTCTACGCAAACAATTGAAAACTAAAAAAAATAAAATACAAAGCAAAAAAATAAACTAGTATGAAATAAATACAATACTATATGCAACAGAACGAAGCACATTAAGTCAGCGGATGTCCTCATCGTGCTGAACTGGACGACATCGTCGTCAGTCTCCTGAAAGGAAGTTGCTGTTGGAGGTCGAAACAAGCTGGAAACCTGAGATGTTTTACTCTCTTTTCAGTGTAAAGGATCGTACAAATGTCTCAGGATTTAGAGCTTTCTAGGCCAGGAAATAATGAAAGACATAGCTTTGAAAGTTGGAATGGGGTATTGATGATTGAAACTGTTCAGACCCTCATAACGCAAAACCTTTGGTTTGGAGCCTGACCTTTGAGAGGCCAGAGACAACAAGGTCAACCTGTGTCAAGCACCACAATACAGTCCCACACTTGTCCAGCGGTATGAACTTCTCTGAACCGTCTGGGGCATCTGGGAGCACCACTCATCCAGTGGGAATGTGTAATGTGGTCAGGAACGGGGACTGTGTACTCAAGCAGCATCCAGACGACCAACCAGGGATTGTGATTGTATGTTACTTCGTTCTTTTCCAGAGATGTTGGTGTATTTTCACCAGTTGTTCTGCACGTATGACGCAGACATGACTGAGGAAGAGGAGGGAAGAGCGCGGATCCCTGCAGTTCTGAGCTGTCTAGAACAGAGAATGTGCGGAGGATTTTTCATGAATAACCCTAAAAGTAACCATACTGCTGCACCTCTTAAGACATGTTTAAAGGAAGAATCCGACAGTGTTGTGTGAGCAGATGAAATAGTCGAACCTTTACTGCCGCTGCGTTTTGGAACCTGCCTTATTTCCTTCTCTCAGCCATTTCCTACGCACTAGTACAGTATAAAACCCCAGAGTTGACTTGAATCAAAGCGGTTCACATTGGCAGTGATGATGCTCCTCACTGGCATGCTCCTAGGACCAGGAGCAGGATGGAAAACTGGCTCTTGACTGGCCAACTTGGACTGCAGAATCAGCAGAATGGGAGGGGTAAGTATCAGATGTCCCAGCTTTCATTCCTCTAATCTAACACAAAAATGTTCAAATGTTCAAGCAAACAAACCATTAAATGCATATACTGAACAACTGGCATCATATGTCACAAACAAGAATGTGTGTTATTTCTGGTATTGTGACTGCTGTGTGTGTACGACGATGCGAAAGAAGCTTTCATCGAAGATATGAAATGTTCATGTGTAACAGCTTCACAGTGATGACGTTCCAAGACACTAATAACTCACCCACAGTCTGAGGAAACAGCAGATTTTAATTGACTATTTAAATAATAATTAGATTTCAGACAGAGAAAAATGATCACAGCGTTAAAATAAATGTCATGGGGCGGCCCCCCCCCCCCCAAGGAAATAACAGCGAGTATACTTTTTATTTTTGCATTTATTAGGTCTGATGTCAGAGGGTTGCTATGGGGATTTACGCCAGTTGGCACATGTTCCTTTGAGAAGGCATCTGCAGGCATCTGCGGGTATCTGCGGGTATCTGCAGGCATCTGCGGGTATCTGCGGGTATCTGCAGGCATCTGCAGGCATCTGCGGGTATCTGCAGGCATCTGCGGGTATCTGCAGGCATCTGCAGGCATCTGCGGGTATCTGCAGGCATCTGCCGGTTTCTGCGGGCATCTGCGGGTATCTGCAGGCATCTGCGGGTATCTGCAGGCATCTGCGGGTATCTGCAGGCATCTGCGGGTATCTGCAGGCATCTGCGGGTTTCTGCAGGCATCTGCAGGCATCTGCGGGTATCTGCAGGCATCTGCGGGTATCTGCAGGCATCTGCCGGTTTCTGCGGGTATCTGCAGGCATCTGCAGGCATCTGCGGGTATCTGCAGGCATCTGCCAGTTTCTGCGGGCATCTGCAGGCATCTGCGGGCATCTGCAGGCATCTGCGGGTATCTGCAGGCATCTGCGGGTATCTGCAGGCATCTGCGGGTTTCTGCAGGCATCTGCAGGCATCTGAGGGTATCTGCAGGCATCTGCGGGTATCTGCAGGCATCTGCCGGTTTCTGCGGGCATCTGCAAGCATCTGCAGGTATCTGCAGGCATCTGCGGGTATCTGCAGGAAACTGCAGGCATCAGCAGGTATCTGCAGGCATCTGCAGGCATCTTCGGGTATCTGCAGGCATCTGCAGGCAACTGCAGGCAACTGCAGGCAACTGCAGGCATCTGCGGGTATCTGCGGGTATCTGCGGGTATCTGCAGGCATCTGCAGGCATCTGCGGGTATCTGCAGGCATCTGCGGGTATCTGCAGGCATCTGCAGGCATCTGCGGGTATCTGCAGGCATCTGCCGGTTTCTGCGGGCATCTGCGGGTATCTGCAGGCATCTGCGGGTATCTGCAGGCATCTGCGGGTATCTGCAGGCATCTGCGGGTTTCTGCAGGCATCTGCAGGCATCTGCAGGCATCTGCAGGCATCTGCGGGTATCTGCAGGCATCTGCCGGTTTCTGCGGGTATCTGCAGGCATCTGCGGGTATCTGCAGGCATCTGCCAGTTTCTGCGGGCATCTGCAGGCATCTGCGGGTATCTGCAGGCATCTGCGGGTATCTGCAGGCATCTGCGGGTTTCTGCAGGCATCTGCAGGCATCTGAGGGTATCTGCAGGCATCTGCGGGTATCTGCAGGCATCTGCCGGTTTCTGCGGGCATCTGCAAGCATCTGCAGGTATCTGCAGGCATCTGCGGGTATCTGCAGGAAACTGCAGGCATCAGCAGGTATCTGCAGGCATCTGCAGGCATCTTCGGGTATCTGCAGGCATCTGCAGGCAACTGCAGGCAACTGCAGGCAACTGCAGGCATCTGCCGGCATCTGCAGGTATCTTTAACATGGCTTTAAACATGGGAGACAGCCAATGTTGTGAGTGTCAGGCTTGGACCAACGTTCCCAAGAAAACACAGGTAGGCAGCTTCAACATGCAAAAGAAAGCTGCAGATGTGGCCCAGGTTTGGGTCTAACAGTCCCGGTTATTTAACTGCCTTGGTACTAAATGTGGAAGATGTAATACTTTTCTGTTCTTAAGATATTCTTGAGCTCGGGCCAACAATCACTAAACCACGTTATCTGCACATTGATGGTAGTAAACCAAGTAAACCAAAACACATCCTTTCAGAAATGAAGATAGAAGGACCTGAATGAACCCACAGCTTGAGCACTTCCTTCGCTCCGCCGCCGGTCCGAGGCGTACGGCTCAGTTTTGGACGGGGTCACGTTGGGACAGCTGCAGGAGAGAGCCGTCCGTTACTACAACTGCACATTCAAGCACAGACCTACTGTGTTTTTATCTGGATCAGTTATACGACCGTAAACGGAGAACGAACAAGGACTTCCTCTGTGCTGGTCTTATTGAACATGCTGCTGTCTGATCCTCGCCAGTCTTCACTGATTGTGTTTTCTTTGGATTTGTTTCTGCATTTCAGGTGAATATTTATGATTTCCTGAATGCGTGCACAGCGGATTGAAACAGTCAGACATTTAGCCCAGAGCAGGTCGTCACAGATTCATTTGGGTTCAGTCAGGGCCTCACTCTCAAAAATACGTTTGAAAAATGCGCCTGTCTGCATCTGCTGGCTTCGATACGCTGACTTGTTGAATGGACCGGGATTTAAAATGAAAGCAGTTCAAACGTCGTTTACGTCACTTGGTTCCCACCTTTTCTAAGCTTCCTTGATGAAAGAACACTCCCTAATCATGACTGCAGTCTAAACCTGGATTGTAGAACAGAGACCGCTGGTGGCGTGCAGCTGATGACCAACCGACCGCTGTCCAGCAGCACTTCAAAGACACGAGCTGCTGTTTATATTTACATTTAAACAACCCTCACGGCTGTGGGCTGGAGTAAACCTGCCTCCTCTGGACATAACTCACCTCCACGAAGACTCCCAGACGTCACGCTTTCTGTCACCTGATGGCATCCTTACACGCCGTAAACACACAAACGCACACATTACACTCTTAAAAAGGACATGTGAGTCACAGTAAATGCTTAGTGTTTCTTAATCATAAAGGATACAAGGTGAGTTGCTTTATAACAATACAGATTATAGTGTTGCATAAAATAGTCTAAAAAAACATAGTATAAAGAAACAGACTCGATAGTGATCCAGATATTGGTCTAAACACCTGCAGTTGGAGTGTAACAGCTGTCCTTGTATTTACCATGAAACCATGCATCCTGTGTCTGTGTAGGGAGGCTGGTTGCCATGGAGAAGGGGATGTGGAAGTAAGGATAAGGGTTACCTTCAAAATAAAAGCAGAAAGCCTGCCTGATGAAGGCAACAGCGTACCTCTGAGTACTGAGACGAATGCTGTTAGATTAGAGGTTATTAGTATGAAGAAAAAGAAATAAACGTTCCTCTCAACATTAATGTCACAAGAAAACTGCAACTGATCAGCAGCTGCAAGCCCGGCTGGTGTGAAAGTTAAGCTCAGGACACCTTCATAGTAAAGTCAAAATATAACTTCATATGGAGTCATATAATGTCTAATATGACAATATGACTTCATTTGAGGCTGAAATTACATCCCAGTGCAGCTCAGGTACGACTGCCTCTATTCCTGAGCTCTCTGCAGTTTTACTTTGAAAATACACCACAATAGCTTATTCTGGAGAAAGTAGTAGGATGTAGACAAAGCAGGAGAAAACCTTAAGCGTTTTATGCAGATGTGTGTGGAGTCGTTTGCCGTTGAGTTGACCTGTTTTCACTGACGTTACCAACACAGTTGCTTTACCTCTAATTTGATGGCACTCATTGGCATTCATTTACAATTTAACCTCTTAATCTTCATCTCTTGTATCAAGGGAGAAACATATGTAAAAGTCATTATAGACTGTATTTCATTTGGAAATAAAAGAGGGGTCTGTGAGGGTCTGTGAGGGTCTGTGAGGGTCTGTGAGGGGTCTCTGAGGGTCTTTGAGGGGTCTGTGAGGGTCTTTGAGGGTCTGTGAGGGTTCTCTGAGGGGTCTCTGAGGGTTCTCTAAGGGTCTGTGAGGGCCTGTGAGGGTCTGTGAGGGTCTGTAAGAGTCTGTGAGGGTCTCTGAGAGGTCTGTGAGGGTTCTCTGAGGGTCTGTGAGGGCCTGTTAGGGTCTGTGAGGGTCTATGAGGGTCTGTGAGGGTCTCTGAGGGGTCTGTGAGGGTCTGTGAGGGGTCAGTGAGGGTCTGTGAGGGTTCTCTGAGGGGTCTTTGAGGGTTCTCTGAGGGTCTGCGAGGGCCTGTGAGGGTCTGTGAGGGGTCTATGAGGGTCTGGGAGGGTCTCTGAGGGGTCTCTGAGGGTTCTCTGAGGGCCTGTGAGGGTCTGTGAGGGTCTGGGAGGGTCTTTGAGGGTCTATGAGGGTCTATGAGGGTCTGGGAGGGTCTGGGAGGGTCTGTGAGGGTCTGTGAGGGGTCTGTGATGGTTCTCCGAGGGTTCTCTGAGGGTCTGGGAGGGTCTGGGAGGGTCTGGGAGGGTCTTTGAGGGTCTGTGAGGGGTCTCTGAGGGTCTTTGAGGGGTCTGTGAGGGTCTTTGAGGGTCTGTGAGGGTTCTCTGAGGGGTCTCTGAGGGGTCTCTGAGGGGTCTCTGAGGGTCTGTGAGGGTCTCTGAGGGGTCTGTGAGGGTCTGGGAGGGTCTGTGAGGGTCTGGGAGGGGTCTCTGAGGGTCTTTGAGGGGTCTGTGAGGGTCTTTGAGGGTCTGTGAGGGTTCTCTGAGGGGTCTCTGAGGGTTGTCTAAGGGTCTGTGAGGGCCTGTGAGGGTCTGTGAGGGTCTGTAAGAGTCTGTGAGGGTCTCTGAGAGGTCTGTGAGGGTTCTCTGAGGGTCTGTGAGGGCCTGTTAGGGTTTGTAAGGGTCTATGAGGGTCTGTGAGGTTCTCTGAGGGGTCTGTGAGGGTCTGTGAGGGGTCAGTGAGGGTCTGTGAGGGTTCTCTGAAGGGGCTCTGAGGGTTCTCTGAGGGTCTGTGAGGGCCTGTGAGTGTCTGTGAGGGTCTGTAAGAGTCTGTGAGGGTCTCTGAGAGGTCTGTGAGGGTTCTCTGAGGGTCTGTGAGGGCCTGTTAGGGTCTGTGAGGGTCTATGAGGGTCTGTGAGGGTCTCTGAGGGGTCTGTGAGGGTCTGTGAGGGGTCAGTGAGGGTCTGTGAGGGTTCTCTGAGGGGTCTCTGAGGGTTCTCTGAGGGTCTGCGAGGGCCTGTGAGGGTCTGTGAGGGGTCTATGAGGGTCTGGGAGGGTCTCTGAGGGGTCTCTGAGGGTTCTCTGAGGGCCTGTGAGGGTCTGTGAGGGTCTGTGAGGGTCTGTGAGGGTCTTTGAGGGTCTATGAGGGTCTATGAGGGTCTGGGAGGGTCTGTGAGGGTCTGTGAGGGTCTGTGAGGGGTCTGTGATGGTTCTCTGAGGGTTCTCTGAGGGTCTGGGAGGGTCTGGGAGGGTCTTTGAGGGTCTGTGAGGGGTCTCTGAGGGTCTTTGAGGGGTCTGTGAGGGTCTTTGAGGGTCTGTGAGGGTTCTCTGAGGGGTCTCTGAGGGGTCTCTGAGGGTTCTCTGAGGGCCTGTGAGGGTCTGTGAGGGTCTGTGAGGGTCTTTGAGGGTCTATGAGGGTCTATGAAGGTCTGGGAGGGTCTCTGAGGGGTCTGTGAGGGTCTGTGAGGGTCTGGGAGGGGTCTGTGAGGGTCTTTGAGGGTCTGTGAGGGTTCTCTGAGGGGTCTCTGAGGGTTCTCTAAGGGTCTGTGAGGGCCTGTGAGGGTCTGTGAGGGTCTGTAAGAGTCTGTGAGGGTCTCTGAGAGGTCTGTGAGGGTTCTCTGAGGGTCTGTGAGGGCCTGTTAGGGTCTGTGAGGGTCTATGAGGGTCTGTGAGGGTCTATGAGGGTCTATGAGGGTCTGGGAGGGTCTGTGAGGGTCTGTGAGGGGTCTGTGATGGTTCTCTGAGGGTTCTCTGAGGGTCTGGGAGGGTCTGGGAGGGTCTTTGAGGGTCTGTGAGGGGTCTCTGAGGGTCTTTGAGGGGTCTGTGAGGGTCTTTGAGGGTCTGTGAGGGTTCTCTGAGGGGTCTCTGAGGGGTCTGTGAGGGTTCTCTGAGGGCCTGTGGGGTCTGTGAGGGTCTGTGAGGGTCTGGGAGGGTCTGGGAGGGTCTGGGAGGGTCTGGGAGGGTCTGGGAGGGTCTATGAGGGTCTATGAAGGTCTGGGAGGGTCTCTGAGGGCTCTGTGAGGGTCTGTGAGGGTCGGTGAGGGGTCTGTGAGGGTTCTCTGAGGGTTCTCTGAGGGTCTTGGAGGGTCTGGGAGGGTCTGTGAGGATTCTCTGAGAGGTCTGTGAGGGTTCTCTGAGGGTCTGTAAGGGCCTGTTAGGGTCTGTGAGGGTCTATGAGGGTCTGGGAGGGTCTCTGAGGGGTCTGTGAGGGGTCTGTGAGGGTCTGCAAGGGGTCTGTGAGGGTCTGTGAGGGACTGTGAGGGTCTGTGAGGTTCTGTGAGGGTCTATGAGGGTCTATGAAGGTCTGGGAGGGTCTCTGAGGGGTCTGTGAGGGTCTGTGAGGGTCTGTGAGGGGTCTGTGAGGGTTCTCTGAGGGTTCTCTGAGGGTCTGGGAGGGTCTGGGAGGGTCTGGGAGGGTCTGTGAGGATTCTCTGAGAGGTCTGTGAGGGTTCTCTGAGGGTCTGTGAGGGCCTGTTAGGGTTTGTGAGGGTCTATGAGGGTCTGGGAGGGTCTCTGAGGGGTCTGTGAGGGTCTGCAAGGGGTCTGTGAGGGTCTGTGAGGGTCTGTGAGAGGTCTGTGAGGGTCTGTGAGGGTCTGTGAGGGTCTGGGAGGGCCTCTGAGGGGTCTGTGAGGGTCACTTGTAATTGATATAATGCTGGTCATTTATAAGGATCACACCTGGCAATACTGAAGGTAAATTCAGTTAAAACAACAAATGCGTTTAATTTCACTTCAAAAGGTGCTTTTTGAAGATTTTGAATTATATTTTAAATTACCACTAGGTGGCAGTCCTGCCTTGAAAGTGAAAATTGATGCTAAACGGTTTGCTCACTAAATTATATTTACCTCAGAAATTGCTTAAGAAAACAATGACACTGGTTTCACTTGTCTTCACAGCCTCTGTTTGACCAAATAGTTTTGATTTAGGCTGATTTGAGTGTAATCTGAAGCAGAAACGCGGAGAAGAAAGACTTTAACACACAGAGAAAGGAGTGAAAAGAGATGGAAACAAAGAGGTGCGTGTGGGGACAGGGACAGACGCAGAGACAGATGCCCACGACACCGAGACCGAAGAAGAGCACGAAGGTTAGGAGCTTGTACTAAGTGAAGCACATGGAGGGGTAAAGAGGTGGATTCTGCTGGGCAAATGTCCTTGGAGACGAGGGGGAGGGCAGCTCAGCAGCAGCTGGGTTAACCTTCCACATCCCAACAACAATATTTTCATTTGATGAACATAGTTCCAGCCTGGTCTACAGGCCACAGTCATCAGGACAGCAGAGCTTTGACAGCCTTTGCAGGCTCAACCTGCTCTGCTGTAGGGTCTAATCAGGCTGCAAAGTAGAAAAGCTCAACATTTGATCGAAATCCTTCCTTGAACCTAAGAGCAGTGAACACACAATATTTTGACATAACACAATTTACTTTGCAATTTTCATTTGTTTAATTAATAGAAAAACATATTTAATCATAACAATATGTCTTAATAAACATCAGTATAAATAAATAAATAAATAAATAAATAAATAAATAAATAAATAAATAAATAAATAAATAAATAAATAAATAAATAAATGCAATAAGGCAAACATGCTGGATCACAGTAAAACTGGTATTTTACATCTGCAGTCTCCAAAAATGAAAAAGGGACATTGTACAGATAAAAATAGACACCACACAAATAAACACATTAATAATAATTAGTAAATAATAACCAGAAGGATAGACAGACAGATAGACAGACAGACAGACTGACAGACAGACTGACAGGCAGGCAGGCAGGCAGGCAGACTGACTGACTGACAGACAGACAGACAGGCAGGCAGGCAGGCAGGCAGGCAGGCAGGCAGACTGACTGACAGGCAGGCTGACAGACAGACAGACAGACAGACAGGCAGGCAGGCAGGCAGGTAGACTGACAGGCAGGCAGGCAGGCAGGCAGACAGACAGACAGACAGACAGACAGACAGATAGATAGATAGATAGATAGATAGATAGATAGATAGATAGATAGATAGATAGATAGATAGATAGATAGATAGATAGATAGATAGATAGATAGATAGATAGATAGATAGATAGATAGATAGATAGATAGATAGATAGATAGACAGCCAGTAACTAACTGGCTTTAGCAGGACAAGAGAGTTATTACTTACCTGACAAGCATTCAAATACATTTAAATGAATATAAATCTGTAAATAGTGAACATATTGGTCAGATGCAAAGTGAATGAAAAATATTTAAAGTAACTTTTGAATGACTATGAATTACTCTGTGTGATACGGTTACCAATAAATGGCAGTTTGGGGGAAGTTTGAGAACATTTTTTTGAAGGTTAAAACTCACTCTCTCTCTTCCAGAGTAACTATTAGTGAAGCCTTATTGGTCATGCTTCTACATATGAGTGGTTCAAATGTCCTTCCTTACAGACCATGTGAATATACACTCAACAAAAACAGAAGTGCAGGAGTCCAAGATCAGGACAAGACAGGACAGCCAAGGATGGCGTTAGCAGCAGTGCAGAGACTAGAGCCCCTTTTACACCGGCGGAGGTCTCGCGTCTAACACTCAGATCTGACGTGTTGGCTGTTTACTTTACTGACGCTGGGTGGCGTGGGAATAACTCGCCCTTACTTAACCATGGGTCAGGTCGTGGGAGGGATGTGTTGATGATCCAAGCTCCTTGTCCTCTGCGTGGGCGTCATCAGTCAGTATATTACAGAACCATAATCTACAACTGGCTCCTAAAATGACAGACTCTTTGCAAACATGAAACTCGGGTCTTTACAGAGCCTCAAAAATAAGTTATTTGTGGTCAATGAACCCAACAGCAGGAGCGGCAGAGGGAGACTGTTGCTCATATTTGTGCAACATGATTTGGGGGAAGTTACTAGCAAATCCCACTGTTATTCAGCATGGACGCTCCGCCCTCCATCTCCTCCATCATCCAGGCCTGCTGATGTTGGTGAAGCCAGCGAGGCGACCAGACAGACAGTGGGTCATCATGTTACGTCGTTCCACTTGATAATGCCTCCCGAGTCGTCTTCCCTCCCGTCCACTCGGCTTCCGGCGCCGGAGAGACAATAACACACCTCGCGGTTGCATTTCCCAGCACGCGTTAGACGAGCCTTCATCATCCAGGGATTATAGCGGGGTCTAATCTAAAAACCCCAGCTTCAGATTCCCCCTTTATGTTCTAAATTGACACAGATCAGGGACACAGACCAAGGGGCCTCTGCTTCACGGGCCACACCAAAGCTGAAGGTGGCCTGGAGATGGATGCCATACTTTTCCCTCCAACTGGGATAAGATGTCTGGCCTCACAAGGAGCTGCCAGGGCTCCGCCACTAGGAAGCTGCAGAGCACGGGGAGACAAATCATTAGTTTCCACCTGAGAGCTGCCAGGAGCACCATGTGACTGCACCCTGTGCAGTGTGGGTAAAAGCAGAGGCACCAGAAGAAATTTCATAGCGGAGACCCTCTGACCAGGGGTTGGTGAGGGTGTCCAAGCCCAGTGGGGCACCCATCTCTGTAAGGGAAATCCAAAGACATTAAGTCAAACTTTGAGGCAAAAAGGTCCACCTGAGCCTCTTCAGAGCCTGTTCCCTGTCATTCACACCATCGGGGATGTAGTCGTTGCTCTCAGGAGGCCAGGTGTGCATAGGCCCATGTCCACAGCAGCTGTGCCAACCACAGCAAGGCCTCGGACCTGGTACCCTGCTTGTGGTTGATATGAAACACAGACAAGGTGAGCGTGTTGAACTACCACTGCAGGGGGCGCAGATGCAGGAGCCCCATGGGTGTAATGGCAGAGGTTGCTGTCAACATCCCCAACAGCCTGAGCCACGTCTGGACACTCAGACGCTCCCCCAGCTGGAAGGAGCAAACCAGGCCCTGTGGCCTGACCACCCACTTCATGGTCAGAAGTGCCTGCATGGACACCGAGTCCGGAGCCAAGCCGATACAGGCGGTCCACTGTGTGGGAGTCAGTGAGCTCTTGTCCCGGTTTACTTTCATGCCTTTGATGCCAGTGAGGTCTCTTGCAGTGGCTAGGTCCGTCTCTCTGAATGGGGGGGTGCAAATGAACCAGTGGTCAAGGTCTGGCAGGACCTTGAGCCTTGTGTAGCATGTATCCCAATCCAGTTTCAGAAAGTCATTGTGCTCTTACCAGAAATGTTGATGCAGATGTCACCATCTTCTTCTTCTCTCATGTTGCTTCCACGCTGCTGACGAGGTTTGAGAACTCGCTGATCATACATCCCAAGCCAAATGAAACCAAATGTTGTTGTGTGTCGAGTCTCTCCCCTTTTGTATGAGAGATTTAAGCTGTGGTGATTTTGGAAGTGTAGATAGACCGCTGTCCTCTTTTCACCAAAAAAGTGACAGAATAAGTGCCACACTTCTGTTACATCAACACCCTGGTGACCGTTCAGGGTCTGAAGCATCCTCGCTCAGTTGTGTGATCGTTATGAGCATTTATGAACATTATCACACTCACGCCCTCAGAGTAATATGTCTAAGTGCACAAGTGCATTATTTGGAACATAGCTTTAGACTTTTTGGTGTCGTGTGTAAAGATCTTTCCTTACAACCAAATGTAACACATTAAAGCAGACAGGCGATATAAATGGTTTGAGGGAGTTTAATTGACAGCTTACAAATAGTAATGATAAATGGTGGAGATGTGCGATCCAGAGAGTGATGTTGTTGGAAAACAGGCAGAGACGGATGAAGACGCAGCCAGGCAGGTAGACAGGCAGGCTTGTGTGGCAGTTTTTCTTATTGGCAGAGGACCTCAGATACACGGGGAAATATTGTGTCAATATAAACAAGATTTAAGTCTTACAGCTGACTTGATACTTAGATCAGACCCAAGTGTTACCAAGACAGCCGTCTTCTGTTTAAGAGAACAGAGAACTCAGAGAACAGACTTTCAAATACTTCTGTTGGTTTATAAATCACTGAATGGTTCAGGACCAAAATACATCAGAGACTTGTTGTTGCCATATCAACTGTCCAGACCTCCCAGGTCTTCTGGTTCAGGTCTTCTGGTTAAGGTCTTCTGGCTCAGGTCTGGTCCGTGTGCCCAGAATCAGAACCAAACATGAAGAAGCAGCATTCAGCGTCTAAGCTCCACAGATCTGGAACAGTTCCCACCATGACTAGAGTTCCCAACATGACTAGAGTTCCCACAATGACTAGAGTTCCCACCATGACTAGCGTTCCCACCATGACTGGAGTTCCCAACATGACTAGAGTTCCCACCATGACTGGAGTTCCCACCATGACTGGAGTTCCCAACATGACGAGAGTTCCCACCATGACTGGAGTTCCCAACATGACTAGAGTTCCCACCATGACTGGAGTTCCCAACATGACTAGAGTTCCCACCATGACTAGAGTTCCCACCATGACTAGAGTTCCCACCATGACTGGAGTTCCCACCATGACTGTGTGACGCGGTCACATGTATGTATCCCTGTCTGTAAATGTTTTTATTGTTTTTTTCTTCGGTGTACAAAGGTGTACAGTTTGTATGCACAATTTGTGTCTCGCTGGGAAAGGGAGTAGAAAAGAAGGATACCCCTTTAAATCAGTTGCACTATGTGGCAGGCACACCTGTAATTATTGGAAATGGGAAAAAGGTGTGGACCAAAGGAGGCATAAAAAGCGTGTGGGTGTGTATGACACGGGGGGCATGAGGAGTAGGTGAGAGCCACTGAAAACAGGACCTTAGCAAAAGGACGCCTGGCATTCCATTTGGGTGCGGGAGCTGAGGAAACTATTAGGAAACTGCACCTGGGCTGCGCACCAGGCCTACCCTCTACAGGAAACGCCGGAAGGAGCGGAGGATTCCGACCTTCCTCCAGAGCAACTCAAAGGGGATTACAGCCTCCGCGATCCGGTGAGAGCGTTGCAGTTTTTGATGATTTTTTTTTTGTTTTGCGGTGGTATACCACTAAGCAGCGATCGCTTTTTTGTGATTTCCCTTCTATACAGAGGATGGATTATTTTTGGTACACTTTGGGAAAAGAACTTGGATTTGGGCACAATTGAACCTTCGGGATACCTCACATGGACAAAGGGAATCCATAAGGGAGTTGTCATTGTTTGGGTGATTTGTCAGTCATAATATGCAGCTTGTACAGGATATCGGGATTAAAACGGCGTAAAATATCTTTCATGTTTGTATGCAGTATTTTTACAAAGCCTTCTTCGAGTCTCTTCTTTTTTTTTGTGGTAACACTGTCCTTTAAGGAAATTATTGGGCAACTTGTTACAGATGGTGGCCAGTATGGGGGCTCTGAAAAGGTAATTTTTTTTTTGCAGTCAGATTACTGGGAATGCATTTACGGAATTGGGTTTACACAGCATTGATTGATTTTTCTGATGTGGTAGACATGGTCTTTTTAGGGGTTTTAAAAAAAAACAACCCTCATTGTGTCTATTTGTTTTTTTTTTTCCACGAAAGTATGGCTGACCGGAAGATTATATCATTGGTGGAATATGAAGAATCCCAGTCGGAGGTATTGGAGGCTAACACCAGGGCTTCTACACCTACATCAGGGGTGGGGCTGTGCGAAGTGCTCCATGAATCAAGGAGAGAGGCATGGGTCACAAGAAGAAATCCTGTGAGCGAGGTGACTTCCCTGATAAGTTCAATGTATATTTCGGAACTAGAAGGGGAAGAGCAAAGTGTTGGAGATGAGGAAAATGCAACTTACCTCACTCCTCCAGCGCTTTCATCCATAACCAATGATTTACGGATGGTCATGAACCGGGTAAACGTCCTGGAGACGGACTTTCAGGATTCCATTAATAGCACATTGAATCGAGAGGATGGCATCAGAACATATGTGGACAGCAGGGTGGAAATGCTTGAACGGGACCTGATGTCCAGGCTTAAAGAGTTTGAGGAACAATTAGTGGAGTGTTTAAAAAGGCGGGATGACAGGTGGAAAGCCGAAATAGATCAACGGAAGCGCGACAGCCTGGTTTCGCTCCCTAAGCCTATTCCACGCACAAGGGTTACACTGCATCCACCTCATGGTCGCTCCCCTCAGGCTCAAGATGGTAGTCCGTGGGCTCCTACGTCTACCAGTGTTTTTACTCAAACTCCTACTCCTTTTGAAAGGGACAGACAAAGTATGCGCCTGCCAACCAGAGGCAACGTCCTTCCGCATCTTTCCATCACGGCCACTCCTTTGGAGGCTTCATACAGCCAAAGCCCTTCCACATCACCTCTGGTATATGCCAGACCAGCTATCCAAATGGATTTTCCCTCCTTCAGTGGGTCCAGAGAGGTGGCTGAGGTGCTAAACTTCGTGGAAGGCTGTGAAACCTTCCTCGCAGTTCGCCCATTAACGGATGTAGAGCTCCTGGGGGCCCTTTCCAGCGTTCTTAAAGGACCAGCACGTAGCTGGTGGTCAGTGGAAAAAAGTCATGTGCATAACTGGCCAGAGTTTAAGTTCGCTTTTCAGGCTGCTTTCTTACCTCCTGATTATCTCTCGGCGGTAGAAGAAAAGCTAAGGGACATGGTACAGTTACCGGATCAGTGTCTGAGGGACTTTGCTTATGACTATCGTGCTCTGTGTGTCCGCTGGAAGCGGGACATCACTGAGCTGGAGTTGGTTCGCAAAATCCTGAACAATTGCAATCCCAGAATCGCTGGCTGTCTCCGGGGCACCGTGACAACCGTAGACCAGTTGGTTCAAATTGGGACCCTGGTGGAAAAGGACTGCATTGCATCAAAAGAATACTGAGGAAAGGTGGATATGCAAAAGGCCAAGGAAAGGGGAGTAAAGAGGACACCAGACAAAGTACCCTCACATGACGTCAGGAAGTTTGGCGATGCAGTGGTAGTAGCACATCCAGGCACAAGGGCACCAATGTCCCTTCTGCATGTTCCCGTGGCTGTAAGGGGCAAGCAATGCCAGGCTGTGTTGGACACCGGGTGCACGTTTTCACTCATGCGACAAAGCCTCTGGTTGGAGCTTGCTCGCGAAGGAGAACAATTGAAGCTGTGTGAAAACCAATGCTTCGCCCTGGCAAATGGAAAAACGTATGGGGCTCTGGGGAAGATGGTGTTAATATACATTTGGCATGAGATGATATGGTCCTTAGAGACCTACATCATGGCTGATGAAGACTTGGCATTTTCTATCATCTTTGGGCTGGACTTTCTGAAAAAAACGGCTACCCTCATCAATATGGGTGACCAAACATATGGAGTGAAGGGACCCAAGGGCTACACTTTCCATCCTTTCATGTTTCAACCACAGGAGGGATGGGAGTCAGATTCTCATTTGATCCAGTCCAGTGCCAGTCTTTATGTGGCTGTTCCATCTGCTGGGATGTTGACATCATCTCCTTCCCCCGCCCCACCGTCCTTTCTTGAGCATCCGCCCGAGGTCAGAGAGCTGTTCCAGGCTTGGCCACAGGTGTGCTCTGGGAATCTTGGCAAGACAAGGATAGAGGAACACAAAATCCTCACATTTGACGAGGTACCAGTCCGCTGCAAGGCGTACAGGGCGTCACCTGTCAGACGACAGATTATTGCAGACCATGTGGAGCAGATGCTCCAGGATAATATCCTTGAGCCATCTCAATCGGCTTGGGGTGCTCCAGTAGTGCTCGTCAAGAAACCTGATGGGTCTTTCCGGTTTTGTGTAGATTTCCGGCGTCTCAATACCAAAACCCACTCAGACGCTTATCCCATGCCCATTATCCATGAGCTACTGGAGTCTATGCATGGGGCCGCATTCTTCAGCACCCTCGACCTGAAGTCAGGATACTGGCAGGTAGCCATGTCTTCGGATAGTAAGGCCAAGACAGCAGTGATAACGCCTATGGGACTATATCAGTTCAAGTGTATGCCGTTTGGTCTTAAGAATGCAGGGGCCACATTTCAACGACTGATGGAGAAAGTTCTGGGGGAGCTAAAGGGAAAAATTTGTTGCGTTTATATCGACGACGTCATTGTTTATTCACCCACTCCTGAACAGCATCTCCGGGACCTCCATGCGGTTCTGGGCAAGTTCCATCTGGCAGGGTTGACTCTCAACCTGAAGAAATGTGTTTTTTTTCCGGCGGGAGCTAAAGTTCTTGGGCCATATTGTCTCAGACCAGGGCGTACAGGTAGATCCTGAGAAGACAGCGGCAGTGACATCCTATCCTATCCCCACCAACCTTAAGACTCTCCAGCGGTTCCTGGGGCTTGTCGGATGGTACCACAAATTTATAGACCATTTTGCCGACCTAGCGATGCCATTGAACCAGCTAAAGAAAAAAGGCGTGGAATGGTAATGGACGGAGGATTGTCAAAAGAGCTTTGACCAGCTAAAGCATGCCCTAGTGAATGCTCCGATCCTAATACAACCTGACACCTCCCTACCCTTTGAAATACACACCGATGCCAGTGAGGTTGGATTAGGGGCGGTGTTGGTACAAAGAGTAGGTGACCAAGAGAAGGTGATTGCATATGCCTCTAGAGGTTTGAAAGGAGCAGAGTGCAATTATTCTACCTCTGAGAAGGAGTGCCTGGCTGTAGTATGGGCTGTGGAAAAACGGAGGCACTACCTCGAGGGGGTGGAATTTACAGTATTCACGGACCATGCCGCCTTGACCTGGGCCTTTAACTGTCCCAAAACCTCTTCCAGATTGACCCGCTGGCTCCTACGTCTCCAGCAATTTCAGTTTAAGGTCCAGTATCGGAAAGGGCTTCATAACATTGTGCCTGATGCACTGTCCCGATCCTTCCTTACTCCTCCGGTTACAGCCTATGTGGCAACAACCTCCTCGTGTTCCTCAGACCTTCCCTCTTCATTAGCCGAGATAAGGGAGGCGCAAGAAAAAGATCCGGAAATTACATCACTGACCAAAGATGCAGATACCAGTAACAGGCCTGACCGAATTACATTTACCATGCTACAGGGTCTCCTGTACCGACGCTCACCAGTAAGGGAAGGTGGAGATAAATTTCAGCTGGTGGTCCCAAAGTCCCTGATACCGGTGTTTCTGAGATACTTTCATAACCACCCACTCAGCGGGCACCTTGGCAGATTGAAAACTCTCCTCCGGATAGTCGAAGTAGCCTGGTGGCCATCGGTCCGCAAAGACGTCTGGAATCAAGTCAGAGGATGTAACATCTGCCAGACCTACAAGGCTGACAACCAGAAGCCTTCTGGGTTGATGCAGCCTACCCCTGCCGAGGGTCCCTGGGAAAAACTTGGGATGGACCTCATGGGGCCATTCCCACGTAGCAAAAAGGGTAATGTGTTCCTTTTAGTGATCATAGATTATTTCACAAAGTGGGTGGAACTATTTCCACTACGAGATGCCAAAACCACCCGCATAATCACCTTTTTGAAAGAAGAGATATTTACCCGTTTTGGTGTCCCACGTCAGGTAGTTTCTGACCGTGGGCCACAGTTCACCAGCAATGAGATGGCTAATCTTTGTAAGATCTGGGGGGTGACGCAGAAGTTCACCACCAGTTATCATCCACAAGCCAATCTCACCGAGCGTTCCAACCGAACCATCAAAACGATGATTGCCTCATACATTGGGGACCAACATAGAAACTGGGACCAGTTGGTCAAGGAATTCCGCTTTGCAATAAATTCTGCCTATCATGAGACCACGGGCCATACACCGGCAGAGTTAGCACTTGGAAGAACGCTAAAAGGTCCCCTAGAAAGAATCATTTGCTCCCCGCCTACTCCACTACAACTCCTATACTCATTTCTGGAACGGCATAAGTTCCCACCATGACTGGAGTTCCCACCATGACTGGAGTTCCCACCATGACTGGAGTTCCCATCTCAATTGAAGCCTCTGCAAGTCATGAGGCTTTTCAAAGCAAGAAAGAATGGAGTGGTGAGGATAAGCAATCAATGAGTGTTCCTTTGTTTGGCATCAATTATCTAGGTAGGTGTAGAGGGGTACGTCTGAGGAAGTTTGGGGAAGATCGCACATAAAATTCCACCCATGAAATGCAGGAATGTGTCAATTTCTTTTTTTTTCTTTTTTTTTTTTTTTTTTTACCTTGAATGGCTTGTTGTCCAGCAGCCTTGTAAAGATTATGGTTCATCTTAGTTATAAATTATTATGAGAATATCTTCTTAACAGATGAAAACCAAACTGTTAAAGGTAATTAATGAGGAAAATGGAGGCTTTAATTAGTCAAAATGTTCAAATGTTTTGTACAAGGTTATCTTCCAAACATCCAGTTCCCTTCTGCAGATGAGGTGATGGGGTTGTGAAGGTCAAGTTTGGAAATGCTGATGGAGCCTTGATGGATTTCAAAAGCAGCGTCAGTTGTGGAGGATGTACTCTGAGGACAGATGTATTCAGCTTCAGTTGTCAGTGCAGAGACAAAAAGATTTGTTTTTCTCAAGGAAAGAAGAAGCCTACTCCTAGAGAAGAGGACGGAGGTCACGGATATTCACTGTGCAACATTAAAGTGCTGCTGATCTTCGCTTCCGGTGTTCCAACTATCTGGAAGTTGACTTTCAAGCAAAATCCAGAACTCTGTTTTTTTAGAGGTAAAAACAACACACACACATGCACACACACATATACACACACACACCTGCACACGCACACACATGCACACACACATACACGCACACGCACGCACACACATGCACACACACATATACGCACACGCACGCACACACACACACATATACACACGCACGCACGCACACACACACAGTACACACACATATACACACGCACACACACACGTACACACACACACACACACATATACACACATTTGTGCAGGTAGATCCTTGCTTCATCGTGTGTCTGCTTTTGTAAAGGAAACATCTGTAAAACTTGTGTCATTAATAGAATAATACACACAGACTGTGAAAATATTGTAATGGGAAAAGCACTGTGGAGACTATTTGTTGAGAAATGAGAGCAACTTTGTTTAGCCATAAAACATAGATGAATGATGATGAGCATGGTCTCTCATTCGATGATTGAAAATGTGACCAATTCTGTATCTGTGCCTCTCACTGTTTGGTAATGTGTCATGGCCTGGGGCTGCTTCCCCATCAGAGCTGCTTATGTTTTCCACAGGCAATCACAACCAGCATGACAGTCGCAGTGTACGTGAGAGCAGTCCCACTCTGTCAGGACGTGGCTACTTAGTCAGCAGACTTGTGAAGAATATAAGTGAACCAAAATGCTTGAAGTGAATTTGCAGCAAACAAAAAAGGCACATTTGTACAGTTTATTCTATCAAAGTGTAGATGATTTAAACTAGAAGCAGCAATTGCATGTACAAAGATCAACATAATGTTGAGTTGGCGGTTTGAATCCTATAAACATTGCTACCAGCTTTTTCTCCTCTCTCGACCCTCTTTCTTTAAGCTGAATCGACATACAACACTTTGCACCAAACTGTTTCTATTACTGATCCAAAAGGAAATCGCTGTAGGACTCACAGTGGACTGATTGTGTTTGGCACCTGTTTGTGGGTTTTAAAGTAGGTCTTCTCTATATAAGTTAGTTTAGACATCCATTCACTTTCTACAACAGCTATGTCTTGTTCAGGATCACAGGGGAGCTGGAGCCTAGCTGTCATTGGATGAGGGCGCGACCCTGGACAGGCTGTCGGTTCATCACATTGAGACAAATAACCATCCACACTCACTCATACTGTCGTTTTAGGGGTAACGTGCCTTTAGACTGTTGGAAGAAGTCCACCGAAGCACTGACGGACTATACAGACTCCAATACGGGCAACCTGAGAACAGCAAAACATCACATGAGAGGACGGCACGGGGTTGGGGGGTTGCTTGTGGGGACGGTGGTTGTGGAGGTTGTGGTGGTTGTGGGGTTGTGGGGGTTGTGGGGTTGTGGGGTTGTGGTTGTGGTGGTTGTGAGGTTGCGGGGTTGTGGTTGTAGGTTGTGGTGGTTGTGGGGTTGTGGGTTGTGGTGGTGGTGGTGGTGGTTGTGGGGTTGTGGGGTTGTTTGGGTGGTGGTGGTTGTGGGGGTTGTTTGGGTGGTGGTGGTTGTGGGGTTGGTGGTTGTGGGGGTTGTTTAGGTGGTGGTGGTTGTGGGGTTGTGGGTGGTGGGGTGGTGGGGGTTGTGGGGTGGGGTGGTGGTGGTGGTTGTGGGGTTGTGGGTGTTTGGGTGGTTGTGGGGTGGGTGGGGTTGTTTGGGTGGTGGTTGTGGGGTGGTGGGGGTTGTCTGGGTAGCAGCCTGGACATTTCCAGTCTCAACATTCCCTTCTTGAGTCATTTTGCTGTGAACATGTTGTGATTTTGTTTTGGGTGAATATGATCTTGAGGTTTTCTATGGCAAACGCTACCTCCAGTTTTAGTTTACACTGAAGCTCTAGTTTTACCACTGAATTTTCTTTTCTATTTCTATCTACATAATTTTAGAGGTACTTAAATAAATATGAATAGTTGTTTAAACTTTGAAAACACAACAAAACTAGTGCCTAAGACTTTTCCACAGTTGTTATATCCTCCCAAAATACAGTCAATGCTTATAAACTTTTACAGTTATATTGTTCCTTTTTTTGTAACTGATTGAAAAAAAAACCTGGATGAACCTTCCACAAGATGAATTGGATGATATTCCTGATCTGATTTTCCTGATCTGATATTCCTGATCTGATATTCCTGATCTGATATTCCTGATCTGATTTTCCTGATCTGATATTCCTGATCTGATTTTCCTGATCTGATATTCCTGATCGACAGTGTGATAAAATTCGATCAGCCCCAGTAGATGAAAATGTTGGTGAGATGTCAGCAATCACAACAACAGCTGACCCGTCACTAAACTGCCTAAATCGACTCCCCAGCTTCAGGATGCTCCCAAATATGATGTTTTTGTTCACGATACAACTGTCACATCTGCAATGACATCGATGCACATGCTCACAGGACTGTTGTGCTCATGTGAAAGTCGGATTGAATCAATCCTGCAGTTCAATGTGAACCATTAATCAGATTAGAACCTTCACAATCGGAATTGGAAAACTACAACTGGACAGTATGGTTGACTGTGTGAACATAGTCTGTATAATCTAAACACATCCATGGAAAAGCGGAGCCCTGTAGTAACCGCCGTGTATGAAAAGGGTTGACAAAAAAAGGACGAAAGAAAAAAACCGATGAAAGAAAGCTTTTGTCATTGCGTATCACGTGGACTGCAGAGCACTGTTAAAGACAAAACAAAGACAGAATTCAACAATGGCTTCATTATTTTTGTTAAATTAAGGTCTTGCACTCAGAAAGAAAAGACCAACAGACACTAATGAAGAAAAATGAAACGAGCTGACAGGACAAAGTAAAAGCTGCTAATATAAACCGGGACATGTTAAAGTACAGCACTGTGAAGGTTTATGCTGTAGTTGCTCTGATAATGTAATTGCATCTTTAATTCTGCATAGGCTAAAACTCCTTCAGTCCTACTTGGACAGCTGAAGGAGCATGTCTGGTGTTTTATTGCATCCATTATGTTGTAAATCTAAACTGGTCCAGTGTTACGCTGGAACATATGAACATGAAACACCTCTAACATGCAGTATGAATCGTAAAAACAAAAATGTTTGCCTCAATTTTTACTACATCATGAGGAGACGGAGGGAAATCTCTTAGTGATTTAGAGGGAAGTAAAAGACAGCATAAAGAGAAGGAAAGAGGAGGTCTCCTCTCATCACTAAACAATGCTTAAATTCTCTCTGCTTAATGACTTTAGATACAGATGGAAGATGGATAAATAAATTAGTAAAGGGAAGGAGACAGTCATATCAAATAAAAGATGAAGATTCAGATGGATTGCAAGCTCAGGGAGCCGCTCTTTCAGTCATGCTCTACATAACCAGCGTTGGCAGCCAAATTCTTCTCTGCTGGGACGCTGGGATGGATGGACCGACACTTTCGTGATCCTCTGCGGGAAAATGTTTTGTTCCGACAGTAATGATAAATGATTAACTGAGAAAAAGCTAAAGATAAAATTGAACTTCAAAAAAGACTTGCAATAAAAGGAAAATCAAGGGGTAAATAGTGTAAAATGTCTCTGTCATTATAGCAGGTGTCCGTGTAACTGGACCTTACATTTAGGTGCTACGAGCCCAAATCTGAAGAACTGGGTTGTAAGTCATTCTGACATTAACTTTGGTCTTTTGCAGACAGCATCGACCCACAATCTGTTATTGTTTTCATTTTCAGATCTACAACATATTCCTAACACCGGGACGCCAAAGCGTTGCCCCGTTGGAATGTTGTCATCCCTTCTCACAACCCTTAAAGTGAATCCTGGCTTTGGGAATGATGAAGACGTGGAGTAATTAGTTTGTCCCATTCTTCCTGCAGCTGTGGCTACAGGCGCACAACATTCCAAGGTCTTAGCCATCAAACATTTTGTCTCAAAATTCTCCGCACTTGTGTCAGTTACTGATGACTGATGATCTCGAGCCCTGGATAGACTGGCGACCTGTCCAGGTGGACCCCTGCCTTTTGCCTGATATGCGTCGGGATAGGCTCCGACAGACCCCTGTGACCCGGAAACGGATAAAGCGGGTATAGATAATGGATGGATGGATGGATGATGGTCTCGACGCAGTTCCCTCCGGTCTGCTAAACTCAGACTAGTGCCGTCGGGCTTTATGCTGAAATCCTCCAGATTCCCTGAATCGTAGTATTATCTTTCCTTAGATGATTTCAATGATTTCTTCATGTATTTGTTGACATTTTGGATATCTTCTTCTCATCTTTGCTCCTCAAAGCTTCTGACTCGATAGTGCTTTTATAACAAATCACCGTTACAATAAATGAACCCCCTGATTGAAATAAAGAATTGTTATCTTTCTTCCTTTCACCACCTTAATTGCACCAAGTTGCCCCTCCAACTACCTAAAGTTTTTGGCAATAATTTGCAAGCCTGAAATGGAAAATGATGTATAATGTATAATAAGTATAATAATGTATAATAATAAATAACATTAAGTAAAAAAAAAAAGAAATAACTTGAATTCTTACTGCAAACAAACCCAAAGATTCCCATTTATTCATTCAATTCAATTCAATTTTATTTATATAGCGTCTATTACAACACAAGTTGTCTCTAGGCGCTTTCCAGAGACCCAGAACACGACCCCCGAGCAATTATTACATAAACAGCGGCAGGTAAAAACTCCCCTAGTGGAAGAAAAACCTTAAGCCAAACAGTGGCAAGGAAAAACTCCCCTTTAAGAGGGAAGAAACCTTGAGCAGGACCTGGCTCATGAGGGGGGACCCTCCTGCCGAAGGCCAGCCGGGTAGAGCAAGAAATAAGAAAGAATAGAGACATAGAGACACCGTCAAAGGTACCAGATAGGATACATTAGTAACTGTCCTTGGTAGTCCAATTAGACTTCTGTGTATATGGGTGATATATGGATAGACGGTGATACAAGGGGATGAGGACTGCAGGTCGGGATGTCAGCAAGTATCCAACAGACATCCACACAGACAGGTGAAGGCAGACACTGGGATGGTCAGAGACGGAACCGCAGGTCAGCAAGCAGCTCCTGAGGTTCTGGTCCGCAGGACATGCAAAGAGGAGGAAAAGAAGGGCCAGACAAGCACAAAAAACTACCAGAACAATGGACCACAATTAAGTTTATGGGATATTGTTAATAAATGAGGGTTGAGGTGAAGAAGAGACAGAGAAGGCATAGAGAAACAGAGAAGGTGAAAGGCACCACTCAGTGGATCATGTTGGTGCCCCCCCTGCAGCATAGGCCTATAACAGCATATCTACACCGAAGCTATGTTTAAGATGAGCTGCTCTAATCTGGTCCTGTAGCTGCAGCTTTGACTACTGGCCCTGACACCTTAAGGTACTAAATGTACACTAACTATATGCTTTATTAAACAGAAATGTTTTAAGTTTAGTTTTAAAGGTGGAGGTGGTGTCAGCCTCCTTCACCCAAACTGGAAGTTGGTTCCAGAGTGATGGTGCCTGATAACAGAAAGCCCGTCCTCCAAATCTACATCTGGATCTTCTAGGAACTACGAGTAAACCTGCACCCTGAGAACGGAGAGCTCTATTAGGAACGTACGGTTCTATCAGGTCTTGCAAATATCGCGGCGCTAGGCCATTTTGGACTTTATATGCCAGTAATAAAATTTTGAATTGGATTCTAAATTTTACAGGGAGCCAATGGAGGGAAGCTAAAACTGGAGAGACGTGGTCTCTCTTGTTGATTCCTGTCAGCACTCGCGCTGCTGCATTTTGGATCAGCTGGAGGCTGTTAAGAGAATTACTTGGACATCCAGCCAACAACACGTTACACTAATCTAGTCTAGAAGATACGAACGCATGAATTAGTTTTTCGGCATCACTCTGCGAGAGGATGCTCCTGATCTTTGCGATATTACGGAGGTGGAAAAACGCAGTTTTACAAACCTGATTATTATGCTGTTTAAATGACAAATCCTGATCGAATATAACGCCAAGGTTTCGCACAGTTTTACTGGAGGCCATCGCAAGACCATCTAATCCCTTCCTAAGCTGTTTGGGACCACAAACAACAACTTCTGTTTTATCAGAATTTAGTAGCAAAAAATTTCTGGACATCCAGTCCTTGATGTCCTTAAGACACATCTGAAGTTTGTCTAATGGTTCTGTTTCATCTGGCTTCATAGACAGATACAGCTGCGTATCATCAGCATAACAATGAAAATTAATGCCGTGGTTCCGGATAATACTTCCCAAGGGCTGCATGTATAAACTGAACAGGATTGGCCCTAGCACTGAACCCTGCGGGACACCATAGCAGACCCTCGTCTGTACGGAAGAAACCTCATGAACATGAACAAACTGGAATCTATCAGACAGATATGATTTAAACCAATCTAGAGCTGTCCCTTTAATCCCAACAACATACTCTAGCCTCTGCAGTAAAATGCTGTGATCTATAGTATCAAAAGCAGCGCTGAGGTCCAGCAGAACCAGTATGGACACTAACCCATTATCTGAGGCCATAAGAAGGTCATTCGAGACTCGAACCAGTGCTGTTTCTGTGCTATGATGCATTCTGAACCCTGACTGAAAAATTTCAAATAGATCATTTCTATACAAATGCTCACACAGCTGGCTTGCAACTACCCTTTCCAGAATTTTAGAGATAAATGGAAGGTTGGAAATTGGTCTATAGTTAGCTAAAATGTCTGGGTCAAGAGAGGGTTTTTTAAGTAATGGTTTGATTACTGTGACTTTAAAAGCCTGTGGCACATATCCTAAGACCAGGGACAAGTTGATCTGTTTCAGTATTGTCGGTCCAATCAGAGAGAAAACATTTTTGAGTAGTCGAGTAGGGATTGGGTCTAACAGACACGTGGATGATTTAGATCCATTGACGACTGAGGTCAGCTCAGAGAGGTCAACAGGAACAAAACAGTCTAGAGTCAGGTCGGAGCATAAGGGAGTCGCCGAGGTTGAAGAAATTCCCACAGCCACTGCCGGGAGGGCCTGGCCGATTTCCTCTCTAATTCTGACAATTTTATTGCTAAAGAAGCTCATAAAGTCTTCACTACTGAGAGCTGCAGGGATGCACGGCTCAACAGAGTTGTGGCTCTTTGTCAGCCTGGCTACAGTGCTGAACAGAAAACGTGGGTTATTTTTATTATCCTCTATTAACTCTGAATAATAGGCTGTTCTAGCTTTGCGAAGCGCTTTTTTATACACTATTAGACTATCTTTCCATGCATAATAAATATCTACAGACCTACTAGAGTACCACTTTCTTTCCATTTTACGCACTTTCTGTTTTAACATACGAATATGTGAGTTATTCATTTATTAGAATTATCATGGTCTATTCTAGGCCAAATTTTCCTAATTTGAAGTTGAAATACAGATCATGGTACAGGATGTCAGTAAGTACATACAGTACACAAAAATACCAGTATTAGAAGATGTGGGGTGTGACGGTGTGACGGTGACCGGGCCAACCTTGATACAGGAGGGAGATCTTTGACTTCCTGAATTCATTTCAATTGAATTAAATCAAATTTAATTTAACCAGGTAGGTTAGGATAGAATTATCTGTATTAGACAATCAGGAGTCTAGATTTAACCAAGTCGTGACTAAAATGTAAAAAAAAGAAAGAAAACATAACAAGGATAATAATAAGAATAATAAAGTGTGTTCAAGCATAAGCATGTTGTAAAGAGTTTGATATCCTTCATGAGCCCAATTTACTTTTCACATAAATTGCCTTTTTACAAAATATAATTCACTTTCATGAAATAGGAGCTGTCAAATGGTTATTAGTTGCTCTACAGCTCTTTATAATGATCTATTGTTACAATTATCACCATTAGTACTCTATTATGTATAATAATTTATTCTGACTTCATAGATAAATATCAGATATATGAAAGTACCGTGTACATACTGTCTATGTATATACATTTATCTTTAAATGCTCGTACGTATGTAAATGTACCAATATTTTTCATAGACATGGAGTCAGCTATATATTCAATTATATAAACGTAACCATATATCCAAACAAACTGTGGCGTCCTCAGTAAAGACAAACAAACACCTATTTGAGAGGACACAGTAAGTTTATCATCTACTTACATATTATATATTGTGTGGTGTGTACTATATAACGATGCGTAGTTTGTAGACTAGTATAGATAGCTAGAATTATACATAAATATAAAAAACATACATGCACATATGGGGATGGGAAATCTTAAGAATTTAGCAATTCACAGCAAATCCGGGCAAAAAACAACAAATGAAACTCAAACCAGAACAGCTATTATTGTTCTTGGTTGCTGCCACCAACATCCACATCATATCAGACCTTCCCAGGACCCTTGGGCACATTTGGACTGGCTGTCACCCCCCCCAACCGTGGGTACCAGCCAAGGAGAGACCTGCGTCTGGATGCCCCCCACCTCCTCAGCCAACCAGAGGCCTGGGCAGTACCCACGAAACAATTACCCCAATGAGGCTGCCCCGAGGCCGGGCCCCCCAACCCCACGTGTCCCACTCGGCAGTGGACGGATTAAAAATGCCACTTGACTCATCTTGCCAACCCCCCTGGATCCAAGCTGACTTCAACAAGTTTTTACATTTATTATTTTACTTTTAAATTAATGTATTTAGGTACTCACATACACAAAATAGTAGGAGCATTCAGGGTGGAGAATATACGGCGTATATACAGAAAAATCTGAAATACTTACATATACATACATATGTCCTTCTATTGTTTTCAAAAGTGGGTTGTAGTTTAAGGCCAGTTAACTCTGACAGCTTAGGGG
>CM026205.1:29696965-29751965 GCA_014839995.1 Xenentodon cancila
ATAATAATAATAATAATATCAACAACAACAACAACAACAACAATAACAATAATAATAATAATAATAAAAAAATCAAGATGTGGTGATCACTTTCACAGAAAACCTTTTAAAGTCCTGATGTTAGGATATAATGCCCTATACTGTCTAAAAATACAGCCTGTTATCTGTCAGCACACTGCATGCTGAGGAGCTGACATAAAGTGGCAACTCTCTGGGGCTGGACAACTAATGGTCTTTTGTTTGTGTAAGCCTGTGAAAGTTAGTCATCACTTTTGTATTTGTTTATTTGTAACTGATAGTGATTAGCAGTGAAGTTAGCAGTAAGAAAGTGTGCTTGATACCTTACCAGGTCTGCCCAGGTTTCCATCTCTCATCAGTCTTTCTTCCCACCCATGTAAGAAAATCCTGCTCCTCGCTGTCTTCCATCTTCATTTCCGTTAGTTTCCGTGTGGTCATTTCGCTGTATTTTAGCCAGATCTGACCAACATGGTGAATCCTCCATAACATGTTATTGTGTCGGGTAGTAAATTTATATTATAGTGGTTGTTAAATCCTAACTAGGTACTATCTTTATTTCTGTTCTCAACTCAGCAGTTTGTCTGTTTGTTTTTATTTACTTATAACTGACTAAATTATGCGTAGAACACTGCAGAAATAACTGGTCTAAGTCCATCATACTACCACCAAAGCCAAGATTCACACATTTTGGGGTGTATGCAAGGAGGGTTTTGTGCTCAAGAAACGTTGCGCCAGGGCCACGGTTCTGTGGAAGAGTATGTCATCAAGTTTTGGATCGTGGCTGCTGACATGAGGTGGAGTGATGAGGCTCTCCGAGTGATATTTTACAGGCTGAGTGACATCCTGAAAGACCTCCTGCAACCTGCAGCCTAAGGTTTTAGATGTTTCTCCATTCGTTTCTCTGCTTTAATAGGAGGTTCCTATCAGATGTCACAAGTCACATGATCTTGGGAGCAGTTGCCATTTTGGGGGACAAGCAGACAACTGCAGCATCATGTGACCTTCTACAGAGGCACCATGGAGAGCATCCTGACCTGCTGCACCGCATCCTGACCTGCTGCACCGCATCCTGACATGCTGCACCGCATCCTGACCTGCTGCACCGCATCCTGACCAGCTGCACCGCATCCTGCTGCAAGTCTCTCCAGCGTGTCGTGAGAGCAGCTGAGAAGATGGTTGGTGTCTCTCTCCCCTCACTTCAGGACATTTACAGCAGCCGTCTGACTCCAAAGCCCTCAGCATTGTGACAGACCCCACCCACCGGTCACACAGCCTCTTCAGTCTGCTGCCTTCAGGGTGGAGGCTGCGGACCCTCCGGGCCAGAACCAGCCGACTGAAGGACAGTTTCATCCACCAGGCCGTCAGGAAGCTGAACACTCTCCCAGCTCTTCCTCCATTTCCTCCCTGCCCCCCCCTCACTCACTCTGACCTCAGTATCTGCACCAGGAACTTTTGGCAGAACTGGACCGCCGTCTTTGCACCAGGTCACTTTAACCAGAACGATAAGCTGAACACTCTCCCAGCTCTTCGTGATTCTAATTAATGGTCGTCGTCAGCATGTCATCAAGGTCTGGACAAGTCGGTTAATGACACAGTCACTTGTATCAGGGTGTGTTGAAGCAGGGAAACATCTAAAACCCCCAGGACACCTGCCTTCCAAGACCGACTTTGGACACCCCGGCCGAGAAGACCAACAAAGACATCTACATTTGCTTAGCACAGCAATTGTTTTAAAGCACCACAGCTTCTGGCTCAGCTGTCTTAGTTCGCTTGTGCTCCAGGTAACTAAGATCAGCGGAAACTAGTGTTGTGAGTTCACCTCAGATAATGGAGCTTCCGAGCACCAGGCACAGAGATAGAAAGCAGCTTCATATCTCCATAACTTCAGATCTGCCGGTAGAGTCGGAGTTCTGTAGTTGTGTGTCTGTCCTTCGGGGCGTAGATCCGAAGTTACCGACTTACTGGAACGTCGGTTCAAATCTGACTCAAACACCAAACAGCTCAGATGAGTGACAACTCCTCATTACTGATGAAATAAAAGGTGACGATTGTATTTCTTTATTACGTAAAGTGTCTTACTAAGTAGCTGCTGAATAATTTCCCTTTAACAAGGATTCTGTCACAGTTTCTAATTCGCTTGTGGGTTACGTGCTACTTGGTGAAGTGAAACATGATATTGATCAGTTACTCAGCAGTTCCCCATCACTTCACCACTGCATTTGGTTCTGCACCTCCAAGTAAAGTAAAGAATCAAACTGATTCTTTTCTAGTAATTACATGACAGTTCCTTCCTCAGCAGTAAATAAGAGACTGCTCGAGCTCTGCACATATATTATTAGTATTCAGACTACATTCATAACACCACCATGAGTCCGTTTCTGTTATATTAACGATGTGAACATGAACAATGTCATGTACCACCTTAAATAAACATTTTAAAGATGGCAAAACCAAGTTTTCTTTAGTTCTTCAGTAAATTAATATTTCAGAAAAAAAGTCATGCACCTTTGTGTTTTCTTTTTCTTTTAGGATTCAGGAGCAAATTAACCTCCAAAGCAAAGAATGTAAAAAAAAGTGCAGTATTATAGTTGGTAAATGGTACTTTATACCACAAGTGACGCAAGTAAATACTGAGCAAGTCTATAGAGACAAAGAGATTTTACTATTCATCTGTTGAGTTTTAAGTGGGTGGAGTAGGCTGTCCTCCCACCAGAAGGTTGGTGGTTTGATCCCCTGGCCCGCCACGTGTCGAAGTGTCCTATAGGCAGGGCACTAAACAACATCGCCCCTGATACGGTGGGGTACAGTATAATTGCCAAAATAATGCTCTTCTGTTCACAGAATAGAAGTGCTTTAGTTTGAGTTAAGGTTAGTTAGTTTAACTAACAGTTAAAGTTTAACCCTATCAGTGTGACTGTGTAGGTGAAAACACATTATGAATGGCTTTATACAACCTGAACAGGATTAAACGGGTGATTTAGTGCCGACCATTTACCCTCGTACGTACACGATCACACACCACTGTGTATCAGAGACAATGTGGGGTTCAGCATTTTGACCAAGGACTATGAGGTGTTTCATATACAAGAGAGCTTGTTGTAGTCAGCTACTCAGGGTCCCATTCCAGCAATTACAAAGTAGGATGAAGTTTGTTTTCAGGACAAATGTTGCAGCAGCCTCGTTATTAGGTGTTCTTCCCGTCAGACCCAGCAAGTCACTGCATTAGCAGAAGAACCCCTGATTAGTTGAGTGACTACAGCGGGATCAGTGTCATCCTGCGCTGTTCCCTGAACCAGTGCCCCACCTCTCTCTCTCTAAAGCTGAGCACAAACCACATCCCAAACACCACAATGCAATTCGTTCAATGGCAAACAAGCTGTCACTCAACAGGGTGACTGCGTTGTAATGTGTGTTTAAATGATCTATAACATATTGTTTAAAGAGTAAAGGTGGACACAGGACAATCAGGTGTTATAAGTAAAGAGTAGACAGAGAAAAGGGGGAGGAGCTTTCTATTTACAATTGTTTTAACTGTGAGCATATCTGAGTGTTTGGGGTGTTGGGAGGTGTTGGGAGGTGTTGGGAGGTGTTGGGAGGTGTTGGGAGGTGTTGGGAGGTGTTGGGAGGTGTTGGGGGGTGTTGGGGGGTGTTGGGGGGTGTTGGGGGCGGCATTTAAAAGTCATATATATATAATATTATACATAGAAGTATTTTAAATGCTCATGCATGTCCACATATATCAAGATAAATTTGTATATATGCAGTTAACTAATACATGTTCATAAACATTGTGAGAAGAGAGAAACAAAATAGATAAATAAATAATACACACACACACACACACACACACACACACACACACACACACACACACACACATTTACTTCCAAACTTAAATACATATAATAATAATAATAATAATAATAATAATAATAATAATAATAATAATAATAATAATAATAATAATTTAAATACTACCTTACTTTAAATTAATAACTTAAATTCGTACTATTCCATTGTTGGTTCCTGTCGTCATTGGTCACTTTGACACTATTTTCTGACTTGACTCCACCCACATGCTGATTTGTTTTTGTCTAGTTGTTCATATGTGCTGCATCCACCATGAGGTCTAGCAAGACGACAACTTTTTGGACATTTCCACATGATTCTACACCAGCACAACTAAAGTTTGACCCTGAAAGGCAAGGCAAGGCAAGGCAAGGCAAGGCAAGGCAAGGCAAGGCAAGGCAAGGCAAGGCAAGGCAAGGCAAGGCAAGGCAAGGCAAGGCAAGGCAAGTTTATTTGGATAGCACAGATTTTTTCATAACCGTGCAGATTTGTGTCTTTCTTCAAGTGCAGCTGAGAACAGGTGAGTCTCCAACCTGGATTTAAATAAACTGAGTTTCAGCTGATCTGAGGATTTCTGGGAGTTTGTTCCAGACATGTGGAGCAGAGAAGCTGCAGGAAGCTTCTCCAGGTCTGGAACTGATAAAAAACCAGATCCAGATGACCTGAGGGGTCTGGAAGGTTCATACTGGGTCAGGAGGTCACTGATGTATTTGGTCCTGGACCATTCAGATCTTTATAGACCAGGATCAGAACTTTAAAGTCTGTCCTCTGGCAGCCAGTGTAAAGACCTCTGAACTGGACTGATGTGGTCCAGTTTTTTGGTCTCAGTGAGGACTGGAGCAGCAGAGTTCTGGATGAGCTGCAGGTGTCTAACTGATGTTTTAGGTGGACCTGTGAAGATGCTGGTACAATAATCAAGTCTACTAGAGATGGATGCAGGGACAGATTTTTTTTAATATAAAAATATTATATTTGAGATTTTTCTGTGGAGTTGTTTCCTTGAAAACACCAACTTTTGAAAGATTGTTTTTCATGCTGTTCTTGTTCGAGAAATTTCCACTAGTACTTCTGTCACTATTTAAGATCTGTTATGATGAGTAACAATTCCAAAGGGAACTGATGATTGATCTTTCAAAAGCTCAAAAAATACCTAGACTGACACTCCAAATCCCAGATGAGATGAAAAGGAAACAGTGTAGAGCAGCAGAGAAACAGAGGCGGGAGGAAGAGGAAGTTCAAGCCATGCCTCCCTTTGATCATCATGGGAAATGAAAGATCACTAGCAAATTAAAATGATGATCTCGGAGCACTGACAATGACACAGACTATTAAGAATGAAGTGTTATGTGTTTCATCAAGACGTGGATAATCATACATATTCCCAGTTCTAACACCTGTCCAGCAGGCTTTCAAATCCTATGGGAAGAGAGAGATTGAAAACATAGTGGAAAAATTAGAAAAATGTGGTAGGATTGCTGTACTTGTTAACAACAGATGGGTTAATCCAAGAAATGCTACTGTGAAGGAGCATCTCTGCACCCCAGACAACTGTTAGTTATGCATTTTTGTCTATATTATCTGCAACAGAGTTCACACTTATTCTTTTGACGGCAGTGTATAAGCTGCCAACACCGCATGTGACAGCAGCAGTTTAGTTGTTGTTAGAGTATAGACACAACACCCCACTTCAGTCATGACAATCTCAGGGTTGTTATTTGTTTCTTTGCTATATTTTCAAGACATTTAAAGATATGTGCAAGACCTGATGGTTCCTCATGTTCCTAACAGAGTTCTCTGTTTTCAGAGTGCAGGTTTACTCGTAGTTCCTAGAAGATCCAGATGTAGATCTGGAGGACGGGTCTTCTGTTATCAGGCACCATCACTCTGGAACCAAATTCCAGTTTGGGTGAAGGAGGCCGACACCACCTCCACCTTTAAAACCAAACTTCAAACGTTTGTGTTCAGTAAAACATCTAGTTGGTGTAAACTTTAGTGTGTCAGGACCAGTCACAGCTGCAGCTGCAGGACCAGACTAGAGCAGCTGGTCTTCAACACAGCTTCATCTGGATCTGCTGCTGTAGACCTGCTGCAGGGGGACCCCAACATGATCCACTGACCTGCAGTCCCACCTCTGACCATCTCAGTGTCTGCTGTCTACACCTGTTTAGATAGTGGTCTCTGTAGTCCACCAACTAACCAGGTACCAGTCTGATGGACAGAAAACTCTCAGTTCTCCAGTTAACAGATGATTATACTGATGAATCTGGTCTTTTGTAATATCTGTCTCTCATCTCTCTGTTCTTCATCCTGTCATTCCTATTTCTTTTTTCCTGTTCTACCTGCTGGTCTTCAGCAGGAGGGTCCCCCCTTATGGTCCAGGTCCTGGTCCAGGTTTCTTTCCTCTTAAAGGGGAGGTTTTTACCTGCCATTGTTTATGTAATAATTGATCGGGGTCACGTTCTGGGTTTTTGGAAAGATCCTGGAGACAATTTGTGTTGTAATAGACCATATAAATAAAATTGAATTGAACTGCCCTTCTCTTGGCAAACTGAGATGAGCCACATGGATATGACATCATAAGTGTGTAAATGTCTGTATTAACATTTGCGTAGAAAACATCTCTACAGTAAGGACAGTATGGTGGTTCCTTAATAACATGCCCTGGCTCACCAATAACCTCAAAGAACTGTTGGACATAAAGAAATGAGCTTCCTAGGAAGAATACTGGGAATTATTGATGAGTGTGCAGAAGAAGAATAGCAAACAAGGAGAGATGAAAGCTGGAGATGAAATGCAGAGCAACATGTACAATGTGTGGTCAGGGATGAAGACCATATCTGGCTTGAACTGAACAAGTCTTTTAAAAGGTTTAGTTCAGGAGAAAGCACAGTACAGTCCTCTCCTGTCAAGTCAGACAGCGCTCACACCCTCGATACCCTCAAACCTTCGTCGATTTGCAGTTTATGTTTCACACCTCTAAGGTTAACTCTTTACACAGCTTTAAAGTCTAATCATCTCTTCCTCCCACAGTGCAGACCAGCTATGTGCGACTTTACAGCACTCTTTATACCCCAACCTCAGCTAGGACGTTTTTCCAGTGCTTTGAAAGGTACCCTACCTTGTTTCCATAAAATGTTTAATCCACCTGTCTGCCACATCTATAGACCAATCGTCTGGACATCTCAGATAAAGAAGACCTTGGAGGGGCTGATATTAGCTCACCTGAGTAAGCAAACACAAACGCTGAAGGTGGTATCATCTACCTGTTTCAAGGGGCCCACTCGTGACAAAGCAGGCATCACTGTGAGGAGTACAACAGGAGGATACTTCTAGTCACTACTTGCCAAACAGAGCACTGATGTGAAACTGAAGGGCTGTGTGTCCATCCTGGAAGATGAGGTGCAGGTGCTGGATAACTACAGATATCTGGCTGTTCACCTGGAAAAAAACAATGTATTGGATATGCAATACTGATACTAGAGGAGCAGTGAACCTGACAAAGCTTAGGTCCCATATGTATATATACTCTGTGTGACTCAAAAATGAGTGGCTTTCTTGTCATTGTCTTTGCTGCAACTGGCAGTGTGTGTGTGCTGGATAAAGGCCGAGGTGGATGGAGTGACAGGTCTGGTTTATTCTTGGAGAAACATTGGACATACACAAGCACAGAGGTTCAGAACAAGTTGTTTTAGTCTGCTTCCGCAACCACAGCACAGATTTTTTGCCACTACCATAGAAAAACTACAGTTCAATTTGATTCAATTTTATTTATATAGCGTCTACTACAACACAGGTTGTCTCTAGGATCTTTCCAGAGACCCAGAACATGAACCTCGATCAATTATTACATAAACAACAGCAGGTAAAAACTTCCCTAGTGGAAGAAAAACCTTAAGCCAAATTGTGGCAAGAAAAACTCCCCTTTAAGAGGGAAGAAACCAGGACCTGGATCATAAGGGGGGACCCTCCTGCTGAAGGTCAGCTGGGTAGAGCAGGAGGAACAGAGAGAGAAGAGAAACAGACACACCATCAAAGGTACAAAAGACAAGATATATTAGAAATAATTATTCCACAACCACTGCTTTATCTGAACTTGAAGCAAAAAATTAGTGGACATCCAGTCCTTGATGTCCGTAAGACACGCTTGAAGTTTGTCTAATGGTTCTGTTTCATCTTCATAGACAGATACAGCTGCATATCAGCAGCATAGCAATGTAAATTAATGCCGTGGTTCCAGATAATACTTCCCAAGGGCTGCATGTATAAACTGAACAAGACTGGCCCTAGCACTGAAGTCTTCACTACTGAGAGCTGCAGGGATGCACGGCTCAACATAGTTGTGGCTCTTTGTCAGCCTGGCTACAGTGCTGAACAGAAAACGTGGGTTATTTTTATTATCCTCTATTAACACTGAATAATAGGCTGTTCTAGCTTTGCGAAGCGCTGTTTTATATACTATTAGACTATCTTTCCATGCACGATAAATATCTACTGACCTACAAGAGAACCACTTTCTTTCCATTTTACGCACTTTCTGTTTTAGCATACGAATATGTGAGTTAAACCAGGGAGTTAAGCTCCTACGGTTAGAGACCCTCTTTCTCAAAGGAGCAACTGCATCTAAAGCTGAGTGCAACACATCTGCAGTGCTACCAACAAGGAAATCAACGTCTGCAGAGGTAGAACCGAGGTCACAGCCCTCAACTGCTTCACTATGTTCCTCTGTATGAAGATGAAGAGCAACGGCCTCCCTAAATTTAGTAACAGCTTTATCGGATAGACACCTGCTAAAGTAATTCCTCCTATTATGTGTAACGTTGACGATGTTGAACTCAAACGTTATTAAATAGTGGCTGGATAGGAGGGAGTTTACATGTGACACTAACAGATTATCAGGTTCTACACCGTAGACGAGGACCAGATCAAGAGTATGACTAAGATAATGCGTCGGTTCGTTAACTTTTTGTAAAATCCCCATCGATTCTAGAAGAGAATCAAAAGCCAACTTAAGACTGTCGTTGTCAACATCCATATGAATGTTAAAGTCGCCCACTATGATGACTTTATCTGTACTGATCAATAAACTAGATAAGAAATCTGAGAACTCAGACAGAAACTCCAGACCAGCACCAGCAGGAGGCCGGTAAACTACCACCAACAAGACTTGCTTTTCTGATTTCCAGCTCGGCAGTTTTAAACTGAGCGTGAGGCTTTCAAACGTATTATAATCGCATTTAGGTTTGGATTTTATTGTAAGACTTGAGTCGTAGATCGCCGCTACTCCTCCAACTCGACCTGTGATTCGAGGAATATGATAATTAAAGTAACCGGACGGCGTCGATTCATTTAAACTAACAAACTCTTCCCCTTGGAGCCACGTTTCTGTTAAGCAGAAAATGTCACTCCGGGTCTCAGTAATTAGATCGTTTACTAATAGAGACTTGGAGCTTAAAGATCGTATATTTAGTAATCCGCATCTAATTGTTTGGTCTTTGGTTGGCACTAAATGCGTATTGGTTTTTATTTTCAGGAGGTTATTTTGAGACGTGCTTTGTGACCTTTGGAGGACGGGGAATCAACACTGATTCTATTTTTCTTGGTGGCGCTTCTCTGAGCGGAACCTCCTTAGCAACGCATCCTTCCACTTGCACTTAAACATGCGACTAAGGTCCTTTTCAAAAGCAAGCTCAACTAGCTGGGCCTTGAGTCTGTGCAGCCTACTGTGCCGCTGCTCCAAAAACACGTTTTGTAGCATGGAAAACGAGTTTTCACACATTGCTGTGGAAGCTCCTAAAGTTAGAGCAAGGGTGTAGGCTGTGATAACAGTCAGCATGGCCTGGCGTGCACAATTAAATGTGCTAAGGATGTTGGATAATGTCCATTTTCTATCTTCGGGTAGTAGTCTGTTAGGCGGCTTGAAAAGGGACAACAGTTTCATGACAAAGCGTGCAATAAAGAGAAAACTGGGCTGCGTTATGGCACGAAGCAGCCCCGTTGCTTCAACGCGCCCCTCTGCTCCACGTTCTCCTGTGTTCTCCACTTCAGCAAGTAATGTGGATATGCCTTGAAACTCTTCACCACAATGTTGATCATTGCCAGTCCATCTCTGGTCCAAGAGACGTTTGAGGGTCTCGCCTTTGTACAACATGATTGGTTTACTGATGAAGCATGTTGCATACTCTAAACAAATCCAGCTGCTTCACTGGACATGGCATGAATCACAACCAGATGAAGCTGCTGATTAAAGCAGTGAATGTATGGTATATTACGATCCAGCTTGTTGTGGAGCAATTTCTGCACACCACCAAGCCTGCCAGACATGAGTGACACCTGTTGTGTGAAATTTTCTTAAGGTTCGTCGGAGGTAGGCACACAGAAAGCACACACAGACTCTGATGAACAATATATATATATATTTATTTTACGCAAAGCATAGCATAAGCAAACTATTTGGTTATATAGGCAAAACACACACAAATAATATAACTTGGATTATATGAATGAAGCATGCATATAGAATATTATACAGGTATTTCACACACTTTCACACACAAAAGAACACTCACTGTGATTCTAACAGGATCAATCACTTTGGTTTTCATATATACATAAACCACATCTACTGTGATGCTAGGACCAACCTGTGTCCCCCGCAGCGCACAGCCAAAGTCAGTCACTTCAGTTATCATAAATACATTACTCTCATTTACTATGATGCTAGGATGAAAGTGTCGTTCACCCCCTGCAGAGCATAGCTCCAAACAACCATCGGAGAAGCGTTCCATCCTTACCGTTGACACACGGACTGGAGAGCCAAACAGTCCCGGTAAAAGCAGCTTCCAACCTTGCTGGGCATCCGTACGTGACCCGCAGCTGACTCTGACCCGGACAGAGACTTTCCGTCGCTATATTCTCTCGTACAAGGGCCGTGTGTGAGATGGGGGGGCCAACCCCACCCCACAGACAGACCCTGCTCTTGGGAACAGATCCTGGCGTACAAAACATGTTTTGTAAACCAGGAACCGTTCTCAGAACATGCTATCAAAACAACAGACTTTTCCCAGCTCTCCTCACAAAATAACAAAAACTACTCTCAGGCACACAAAAGAAATAACAAGACTTTTCTCAGGAACTAACGAAATAACAAGACTTTTCTCAGATATAAGCAACAATTAGAAAAACAACTAACAATAATTCTCCTTACATTCCACCCCTTGGCCTGGTCAGACCAACACATTCAATCAACCAAGTTTTACCTATGTAGTCATGTTTGGTCAGATCAGGACAACAAAACAACAAACAAAAAAAAAATGTTCCTTACAACACTGCATCAAAAACCTGACTCAGGAATTTGTGCGTGCTGAGTCCGGCGCTGGTGAGCTCATCAATGACTACACCTGTCAGAGTCTCTTTATCACCTTTCTCTGTCACCAGTTTGCTCATCATTTTGTAAGAATGCTGCACCGTTTTTTTACAACCCCACACACATCACTTGGAATAAAAGTCTAAAAAAAAAAGAGATTTCTGAAAGGTATTCCTCTAAGACTCTTGCCTAGGATAATCAACATCCTCTTACCAGCACAGCGGGGAAGCAGGACAAGCAGAAGAGAAGGAGTCATAAATTAACCAAAGTGCCTTTTGGTCACTCAGACAGCTCTTAACCCCCATGACAACAAGAGAACAGACAGGCAAGAATCATGACCACCACACAAAGGAATTGTCCATCTGGACTCTTGAACTTTCTGAACTAAGGACCTTAAATTAGATTCAAGAGTGTAAATAATAATATAAAACTTGTTAACGTACATACAACATGATATTCAACTACAGTCATGCGTTATTATCACATCATGAGGTTTGTGTATTTCTGATCTACATTATGAATAATAAAGTAAAGAAACTCTGTATCATAAACAAAAAAGGTCCAAGTATAGTAATCTTATGTTAGTTAAACAGTTAGAATTTCAGGGAAAGCTGAAATTAAAAATTTGTTAACGTGAAACTTCATCCAGCCAAGAACGAAACAGAACCCAGTAAACCTCTTGACAGTGTGAGATTGGACGGAGCGCCCAGCCACCCTACGGAGGAAACTCATTTTGGCATTCCGCAATCTTGTGCTTTTGGTCATTACCCAAAGTTCATGGCCATAGGTGAGGGTGTGAGCGTAGCCTTATGACTCACCTCCTTCTTCACCACGACGGTCTGCTTAAGTGCGGACACCGCACCAATCCATCTGTCAATCTCACAGTCTATCTCTTCCCTCACACGTGAACAAGACCCTGAGATACCTCCACTTGAGGCAGGACTTCTTCACCCACCCTGGGAGGGCAGGCCATCCTTTTCTGGTTGAGAACCGTGGCCTCGGATTTGGAGGTGCTGATTCTCATCCTAGCCACTTCACACTTGGTAGCAAACCGTCCCAGCACATGCTGAAGGTCCTGATGAAGGCCCAATGAAGCCAACAAGACAACATCATCTGCAAAAGCAGAGATGACATCCTGTGGTTCCCAAACTGGACTCCCTCCAGTCCCTGGCTACGCCTAGAAATCCTGTCCATAAAAATTATGAACAGAACCGGTGACAGAGGGCAGCCCTGCCGGAGTCCAGCATGCACTGGGAACCGGTCTGACTTACTGGTGGCAATGTGAACCAAGTTCCTGCTCCGGTCGTACAGAGACCAAACAGCCCATAGCAGAGGGCCCCAGACCCCATACTCACGGAGCACCTCCCACAGAATACCACGAGGGACACAGTCAGCTTTCTCCAGATCCACAAAGCACATGTGAACTGGTTGGACATACTCCCATAAACCCTCCAGCACCCTGCTTCCTCCATGGCCTCGCCGAACTCCTCTCAGACCTGAGTTTTTGCCTCCAGGACCAAGCTGTGGCTTGCTTGGCCTGCCGGTACCCAGTCGTAGCACTATCAAGTACCCCTCACACGAACTCTAGGAAGGCCAGGTACTCTGTACTGCTGTTCAGCCTGTAGGCACAAACCGCAGTAAGAGACCTTTCCAGGGTGGGGCCCCTGTGATGCCAATCCAGGCGACGTAACGGTCCTTGATTTTAATTTGTTCATGACTGGTTTGTGAACCTTTAAGAACTGACTTGTCAACATTCTTTTTTTTTTACATCAAGTTTTGGTTGGAAAAGCTCTCGCTCTCTCTCTCTCTCTCTCTCTCTCTCTCTCTCTCTCTCTCTCTCTCTCTCTCTCTCTCTCTCTCTCTCTCTCTCTCTCTCTCTCTCTCTCGCTCTCTTTTTTCCTCCCATCTCTTCTTTGACATTCTCTGAGTTTAAGCATCTCAGTCTAGATCAGGGGTGTCCAAAGTGGGTCCTCGAGGGCCGGTGTCCTGCAGGTTTTAGATATTTCCCTCTTTTAACACCCTGATACAAACGACTGTGGCATGAACAGAGTTGTGCAGACCGAGATGACAAGCTGATGACAACCGTTAATTAAAATCAGGTGTGTTGATGCAAGGAGAGACCTAAAACCTGCAGGCAACCGGCCCTCAAGGACTGACTTTGGACACCCCTGGTCTAGATTATCTTACAAGTTATCACCACCTTATTAAGTTTGTTTTCTCTTTGAGTCCTACATATATGCACATATAACCGCATTTATCTGTCTGTTTATTTGAGCTTTTAAATAAATGTTCCTTAAATTAACCTGTCGTGACGTTTCTTTTGACGCACTCACACAAATCCAAATTAGAACTACTTTGAGAGGAGAGATTGATAAATACAGATCTATTTTTCTTTGTAATAAAGGTGTTGCCTTGACGAGTTTCGAGTAATTAGGATCGCTACAAATTCGATCATCTCAGTTTGTATCTGTGGGCTGGTATAGCGTGCATGGAGTACCTGAATAGAGACTTGAAAAGAACAGCCCCATTAAGCTATTATCATCCAGCCCACTGGCAAAACCAGCATTATCTCCACGTAATGGCAGTTGATTCACCACTAAAAACTCCAGCATATCAATTATGGCTGACATGTAGTATCTGGTGCGAGCCAGTTGCTTTGAATTTAGGAGAGTGGAAATCTCTTTTGCTGTCTCTGTGTTTTTCTGGACATCTTCACATTGCTTCACAGGCTAAATGTTTTTTTGAAGCTGCATGCTTATTTAAGCCCTTGCCCGTGTCAGTGGCATGTTTCCACTCATTAAATCCCTTAATGGGGAAAGGCGCGTCTCATGATACACAATTCTATTTTCTGTGTCCTTTTCCACCAGGCACTCAAGCCAGTCCCTGTTCAAATACCAGCTAAATAATTAAAGGGTTTTTTTTGTTTGTTTTCTTAACCGAAAGATCTAACTGGCTATTTCTTTAACAAGACATGGTTGGGTTTGTCCGTGCTGAGGTCTCCCAACAGATCCAGGTAGCCCAGGCGTGGTTGAACTTAACCTGCTGGCCTCTGCTGCGTGGTCGCTGCAGGTCCTGGCAGACTCCGGCTTCACAGAGCCAAGAGAAGTGGGGTCCGGCTCACAAGGTCATCCGGGGTCTTGTTTGCGAACATTTTCAGGGTTTGTCGGTTTATCGGAGCCCGAGGTGATTAGGTTTTTAAACCACTTGCATATGTCCATTGTGAAAAAGCAAAGAAATAGTCAGCCAGCGTCAACTCACAGGTTGCTTTTCAGAAATGCGCCAATGTTGCGCTTGTGCGGCAGTACTGACGTACCTACATCACATACGCTGCAAAAACAGCACCTCTACAAATAAGCATAATATTCCATAAATCTAGTCAAAATTGTCGTATTTTAAACAAAAGAATCTTTTTCCGTGGGGTAACGCATTTTTTCCTGAGTAGAATTTTTAAAAGTAGCAAGCAATTGTAAAATAGTCTTCTAATTTTCTTGAAACAAGTTTTTTTTCTCACTCAAATTAGTTTTTGCAGTGTACATAACTTTAGCCTAACTTTCAAACAAAATCAGACTATTTAAAAATATATATATATTTAATGTCTTGCTGTTAATTAATACAACATTTTTGTCTTGACATAAAATTAGCTACTATGATAAAATAATAAATTAAAAAAACATTGAATTATTTTAGATATGAGATCTGGCATCATTGGGGAGCACAAGCACCTTGGGGGGCGGGCCTGGCCCCCTAGGGACCGCCCATAGTGACAGGTATGACTGGGCCTATCTAGCCCTTGCGGTTGGAGGGAGGGGCCTTAGCATGTGCAGCGTACCTCTGCTGTGCGCTCCATGCAACCCTTTCTGCTGTCACACTACTGACTGCGGATGTCGTCCTTGAATGGGACTCATACAGCTGTCCTGGATTTGAGGATCAGTCCACTTGTCTAAAGTAGTAGACCGAAAGGTTCATTATGAACATACAGGATACCTCCATGTTGGGGCTATCCACCGTTTTACCTCGTGCTTGCAGACGTGCAGGAGACAGGTCAACAGCACGGTGCAGCCTAAGCCAGTGAGCAAATGCATTCTCACCCTTTTCTGGGAGAGTGGTATAGAAGTCTGCTATCAGGAGAGGCAAGCACTGAACAGTCAACGTGTCTCCTCAAGATGCTATAGATGACTTCAGGGTCATGCGTGACATCAGTGTTACTGCTCCTAGTACCAACCATGACTGGATCCTTGGCCTTGGCTCGTAGGTGAATGAGGATCTCCTCAGCATGTTCCTCAAGTCTCAGGTTTTCATTCTTTATAAAGTCTCTCATAAGGTCCTCCCTCACAAAGATGGGGGGACAGTTGATATCCCTACTATTTCTAAGGAGACCACGCCCACCAGCAGGAGTTCCAGACTGCAATAACATCAGCGATCATAACATCCCTACCCCTACCAACTACATGTGTGGTGACAAATCCCTCTGAATGTTGGTCATCAAAAAGTTCAAGGTAATAATGTGCAATATCAATTTCAGAAACAGGGAAACCCAGAAAATCCAAAGTCCCCCACAGATACGAAGCAAAGGAAAAAAAAATGAGCAAGAGTGAAGCGATCTACATTTCACCTGTCCACCTGACAGGACACTGACGAGTAGCAACAAAGACAATCCAGGATGGCACTGGGGAGGTACTGGGGAGGCACTGGGGAGGTACTGGGGAGGTACTGGGGAGGCACTGGGGAGGTACTGGGGAGGCACTGGGGAGGCACTGGGGAGGTACTGGGGAGGTACTAGGGAGTTACTGGGGGAGCACTGGGGAGGTACTGGGGCTGTACTGGGGTGGCACTGAGGAGGTACTGGGGAGGCACTGGGGAGGTACTGGGGAAGCACTGGGGAGGCACTGGGGAGGTACTGGGGAGGTACTGGGGTGGTACTGGGGAGGTACTGGGGAGGCACTGGGGAGGTACTGGGGTGGTACTGGGGAGGCACTGGGGAGGTACTGGGGTGGTACTGGGGAGGTACTGGGGAGGCACTGGGGAGGTACTGGGGAGGCACTGGGCAGGCACTGGGGTGGTACTGGGGAGGTACTGGGAGGTACTGGAGAAGCACTGGGGAGGTACTGGGGAGGCACTGGGGAGGTACTGGGGAGGCACTGGGGAGGCACTGGGCAGGCACTGGGGTGGTACTGGGGAGGTACTGGGGAGGCACTGGGGAGGTACTGGGGAGGCACTGGGCAGGCACTGGGGTGGTACTGGGGAGGTACTGGGAGGTACTGGAGAAGCACTGGGGAGGTACTGGGGAGGTACTGGGGAGGTACTGGGAGGTACTGGGGTGGTACTGGGGAGGCACTGGGGAGGTACTGGGGAAGCACTGGGGTGGTACTGGGGAGGCACTGGGGAGGTACTGGGGAGGTACTGGAGAAGCACTGGGGAGGTACTGGGAGGTACTGGGGAGGTACTGGGGAGGTACTGGGGAGGCACTGGGGAGGTACTGGGGAAGCACTGGGGAGGTACTGGGGAGGTACTGGCGAGGTACTGGGGTGGTACTGGGGAGGTACTGGGGAGGCACTGGGGAGGTACTGGGGAGGTACTGGGGTGGTATTGGGGAGGTATTGGGGAGGTACTGGGGAGGTACTGGGGTGGTACTGGGGAGGCACTTACCCACAGCATGGATCTACTACTACTACTTCAAAATGAAGTAAAATAAAATGATGGCTGCAGTCCCGGCTTAACAGGAATTTAACAATACAGAAACACGGTAATTATTTACACTTTTATTATTTACACAATTATTTACACAAATATTTACACATGCCATTATATCTTTAACTAAATAGGTGCTGACAACACAACCACAAACGAAACAGTCCAGTCAGAGTCAGAGGTCATTTTTGTGCCTTCACTTCTGCTGCAGTTTCTGAAAGTAGAAGCAGAATCATTTTCACAACTTAGTTGGCATAAGACTAAAGTAAAAGCTTCAAATATAGTCAGACAATAATCAAGTTAGATTGGTTCCAATATATCATAAAGTATAACCCCAAAGTTACAGAAGGACTAATGCTGCCATCTATCTTCAAAATCTACCACGTTTATGGGACATGCAGTGGAGATGAAGCCAAAATAATCTGTCCACCTTCTGACTGTCAGTTTCATTTGTATCTGTGTTGTTTTCCTACGTCTACCTACACAAACAGACTTAATCATGGTGCTTAAATTTAAATAACTCTATAGTCTTATTGACTCTGAGCCCCAAAATTTCCTTCCTGACCTGATGCATCAGCTCACATTTTCAACACTGCCACCAAAGCTGACAGATAAATGCAGTTTTGCAGGAGGAGATGGTACAGAACCAAGAGGTTCATGTATTCACCCATTCACTCAGTCACTGCCACGGCTGCCAGACCTCTGAACCACAGAGGAGACAGCAAGGCAAAGCATGTGTAAAACGGAGCTACCCATTCTTAACTCTATAAAACATCAAAGCTTAACCCTGATTGCAACAGCATCTCGTCCTGCAGCCGGGCCTTCATGCACCTGTTCTCAGTGATGCTAAGTTTGCTGTGTTGTTGGGAAGTTTTTTGTCCTTTTTTGTCTTTTACACGCGGCCTGGTCTTGTTTAACTGTCAAATACTCAAATAAGTCATCACTGAAGAACTGTGAACGTCATGCCACATCAAGCATTTTTGAATCTGCTTATCACATTTTGTGAGTGCGTGTGTGTGTGCGCGCGTGTGTGCAAGAAAGTGAGTAATAAGCTGGTGCGAAATCCAAGTCATGAGTCACTCTGGGAATTTATGGCTCATACACATTTCAACAAGCTGTCGTCTGTCTGTGTATAGCCATCATCTCTTCGCATTACTGCTTCTTTTTCTTTGCTTTCTATTCATTTGTAGCTCAGCTCCCCTCATTAAATCTCTCTCTCACTAAATTTCGCCTTGCTTGGCTCTCTCTGGTCCCTGCTGGCAGTGAGTTCTAATGAGAAAACACAGGGGACCAACAGAATAATTAGGTTAACGTAGATTTGCATGCCCCCCCTTCCCTCTGTTCCTCCGTACTTAAATACACATGTGAGTGCAGACACACACACACACACACAAACACAAACACACTACCAAAATATGATTATTGCTGTATGAGAGCAGTTGTGTGCTTACTGTACACATATTCATCTGTGTGTAGAGGTGGTCATTAAGTGTGTGTGTGGGTGTACATACCCCACGTTCACGCACACGAACGCCCTGTTTCTCCAGGGACTAACAGATTGTACCCATTACTGTCAGACTCATCAGTCTCTAATTGGCTGTGATCGGAGCCCGTCGACCCCGGCAGGAGGGGCCTCAGATTGAATTAAACTGTGTGACTCGTCCCTTTAAATATTTAATGTCCAGGACCAAAGAAAGCAGAACACTTCCTGTAATCAAACTCATGACCAGTGTGGACAGAGTTTGTCAGTATATCTGGTCTGTCAGTGGTGTGGATGAAAAGTATGCAGTTTTCCTGTGTGTGTGTGCGTGCGTGCGTGTGTGCGTGCGTGCGTGCGTGCGTGCGTGCGTGTGTGTGTGCGTGTGTGTGTGTTTTGTGTGCGTGTGTGTTTACACCACCTATAAAATACATTTTTCTTCAGACATGTGCTGATTTAATCTGTGTTCTGAAATATAGTATACAAATCTTCCTCTTAAGTGTGACAAGTGTGACAATTTTATGCCCGATTGTTTTGTGTGTGTGGGTGTGCACATATGAATGCATGCATGGGCAGTTGGCAGCAAATTGTGATGCGGGTACATATGCTGTATGTGTGTTGGTGTGTGTTTCTACGGCATGTGTGTGTTTTTGTGTGTCCCAGTTAATCCGGAAGGCTCAGGGGAGAGTGACTGGAGCCATCAGAGGCTTTTCTCCTCATCCAGCCAGTGCCACAACACACACGCATGCACGTGCACACACGTACACACATACAAACTCAGACTTGCATAGACTTCCATGGTGGACCAACAATCAGCAAGACAAGGAAAAAGGGAAGAGAGAGGCTTAACTCTTGATGCCACTTCACAACATTGTAATAGTAAAAAAAAAGATATTTAAAAAACACAGAGAAGGAGATATACAAATGGACATAAAGGAGGGCAACTTCAGGATAAAAAAACAAGACAAAGAAAGAAAGAAAGAAAGAAAGAAAGAAAGAAAGAAAGAAAGAAAGAAAGAAAGAAAGAAAGAAAGAAAGAAAGAAAGAAAGAAAGAAAGAAAGAAAGAAAGAAAGAAAGAAAGAAAGAAAGAAAGAAAGAAAGAAAGAAAGAAAGAAAGAAAGAAAGATCTTCTAGGAAAACATTTATTTTGAAAATGCTAAACATCCTCACCTGACAGGATGAGCTGCAGATAACGGGGAAGCTGGCAATGAAATCCAAAAAACACAGAAAAGAGGAAGAGAGTAGGAGTCAACAAGAGAGGGAAACTATGTTAAGAAGGGAGTGGGAGGTATAGAAGAAAGGAAGAATGAAGGAAGAGTAGGTGGTGTATAATACATACACAGGGTGAATAGCTGAGTGTAAGAACGACAAAGAAAGAAAAGGAAGGGATGGACAGGACAGATGGATGAGTAGATGGAGGAACGCTGGAGCATCTTATGACACTTTAGGGAAAATAGTATTCCTGCATGACTTCAAACATTATCCACGATGCTCCATTAGGAAACTGCCTTTGTCATTTTTTTGCAGACCTGCCACGACTAGTTATTTCAGCAGAAATATAACGAAGTCCTTTTAGTAGCAACTGACATGAGGACTTGATTTCCTGCAGCTTGTTGTAACTATGTTTGCTCTAGTCAAGACTTGTCAGTAGACATCTGCCGGCCAGGCGTGATCCAGAGGTAGACATGCAGAGATTAACTTTTCAATATTATTTCAGAAGACAGTTTATTTGTGACAATCCAACAACAAGGTGATCCAAAGTCTTCACAATTTACTACAATTTTACTAACTAAGACAACTGTGTTATTTATGAAATATTAAACAAAATATTTAAAAATGTAATTTTACAAATTCATCAGATTAAGCTTCATTAAAGCAACAACACATTTAAATCGGACATGTTACAAAATTAAAAATGAGTCAAATACAAGAATCAGCACAAGTTAGGCACAAAGAAGTGTCGATGCAAGGAAACGGAGCTGTCCGTTGTCCTGAACTACACATGAAAAATGTACAGATCAGCATTGAAATGGGGGCTTTTGTAAACATTTTGCCTTAAGATTGAGTGAGACACGTGTGCCTGTCGGGTCGCGAAGACTTTTTATTCCTTGGTGGACCTGAGGAGAGGGAGATGTTTGGCTACTCTGATGCAGAAGCCAACTAAAACAGATGCAGTCGGAGCTCACCAAACTGGAGTTTCAGCGTGCCGTCCACACGGAGCTCTGCGCTCTCCTCTCTGACTTTCATCCTGAGCTCTTCTGTTGAGGATTCCTGGTTGAATGGGTCTCGGATCCAGTCAAAGTCCTCGATGTCAGCCACGCGTGCAAAACAGCTAGCAGCAGCAGCTGAAGCCAGCGGGAACATGTCCATGGAGCCCTGCTCCAAAGTCTCGCGCCACAGGTTACGTTTACCCATAATCCCCCGAATCTTGACTGTGGATGATAAAATGTTTTCATTCCTGCCCTGAAGCTTGACGTTTGACTCGTTGAGATGCCCAAATATGTCTGCTAGGTAAACCGCCCTGGCGCACCACCTCTCATCGACAAGCTTGTCCTTATGTGGGAATGTGTTCACGTGAAAATCCCAAAAGCTCTTCCCGAAGCTCATAAAGATGGGATAGGACTTTCCCCGTGACAGCCAACGTACCTCTGTGTGGAGGATCCGGCTTTGGTGGGCGGCTCCCATCTCAGGGGCCTAGATTTGATGTCATTCACCATCTGCAGCCCGATCCAGGGACAAGGTTTAGGCATCTAATGCCTCTCGATGCAAAATGTGGTGCTTTGCCACGATATGTGGATTTTGTGCTTTCACCTTAGCAGTAAGTCCTGTCATGCATGCCCCAACCTCTCAAAGACCGACAAACATACTCCAGGTCAGATTGTTCTCTTGTAGTCATTAGTTACCCTGAATTCGCCCGTAGTAGACTTCCCATTTCTTTATGAAAAAAAAAAACAAAACAAAGCCTGTTTGATGGAGTCACCATCTGACATTTGCCAGGAGCAGAATCCACCTTTGGAGGGAAAATCTGCCGCTCACCTGCAGTTTCTCTGTCAAATGCTGCTCGATTCCTTCCGACATGTCGTCTATTCTTCTTTTCATTGTATTATCAGACGACGGCACTTTGGACACCTCACGTGGACCCAGCATGACACCTGCAATGGTTTTGCAAGCGGCGAGGACGAGTGACTCTGCTACTGGAATGAGCGCTGCCAGCATGTAACCAGCCTCCATGGCCTTTTCAGACCCTTTCACACAGTCCAGCAAACGGTCTTGCTGCCTCTAGTTCAGGTCCCGTGCTCTTTCGAAGTAGGCCAAGTTTCTCCCACCGTGGAAGCGATGTTTGGTTCCCAAGTGCCTCCTCGTTAGCATTAGCTAACTTCTCCAGACAGAGGAGCGTTGACTTCTCCAGTGTACCGCGGCGCACGCTTGGGAACCACAGGTCTAAAGGACACAGGTGTCCCAGGATGCAGTTTTATGTACCGTTTGACCCTGGCGGACATCCCGCGGGTTGACTAACTCGCCTCTGAAGGTTCACGTAATCGTGGGTCAGGTCTAACGTAAACAGAAGTAAGACGGCGTGGCGGGTTGTGGGTGGGTTTTGTTGATGACGGGACAGGGACGTGCGCCAGCTCCTCATCCTCAGAAAAAAGTTATTTGTGTTCAATAAAACATCAGCCGGAGGGTCAGAAGGAGACTGCTGCTCGTACTGGTGTCACACGGTTTGGGGGAAGTCTTCTTTTACTTCTACGTTCAGCATAACCTTTACTTACTTAAAAGATCTATTTTAAGTCACACAAGTAATGCACAGCCCAGTTAATTAAATTAATGTGGTAGATGTGAACTTGATTGTACTGTTAATTTCCAATTAAACGAGACAATTAGCTGAAGTCCAATATGCATAATTAAAAGTTCATGTGAATAGATTATAGAGCATAAAATCCAGCTCAGTGTTTTCAGAAGCGTCCGATAGTCTTGTATCATGAAAAGTTCTTTCTTTCTTTCTTTCTTTCTTTCTTTCTTTCTTTCTTTCTTTCTTTCTTTCTTTCTTTCTTTCTTTCTTTCTTTCTTTCTTTCTTTCTTTCTTTCTTTCTTTCTTTCTTTCTTTCTTTCTTTCTTTCTTTCTTTCTTTCTTTCTTTTCTTTCTTTCTTTCTTTCTTTCTTTCTTTCTTTCCATGAAATTGTTAATTTAGTCCACATTATCTTAACACTGATCGGTTGTAAATTGTACTGTAGAGCATAAAATGACATCCAAATTAAACTGAATCCAGACTGCAAGGTGAAAATAATTCATATTTATAATAATTTCAGGAGCCCCTGGTCTGCCATGCTGAGAAAGTTGGGCTGTTCAACGTGACTGTGGATCATACATAGTCTTGTTCGGGACAAAACCGTGGAATAACCATGAAGCGACTGAGAAATGCCCATCGTTCCTTGTTCTGTAGATCTTTTGGGGCCTTTTCATCAAAACTGTGTCTTTTTTTTGGTTTGTTTTTACCAAGATGAAATCAGCCAACATCATGTAAGTTGTACAAATGTCAAACTAGAAGGAACGTGAAAGTCTGAATTCCAAACCGATCAACATCTGTGAATATTTGTTTGATGGGACTGAAATCAGCATCCCAGAACTCTCACACCTGCATGATCCTGCTGTAAGTTAGAGAAATCCCACTGCTGTTGAAATGAAAAGGCCTGACATAAATCTATAAAGACAAGAATGCAGTTGAAACACACTCAGACAAGCCTCACAACAATCAGTAATCTGGCGTCAACAATTCAGCAGTCTGAACATGTGACAGCCTCCATCACAGGCACATTCAGCTCAGGTGGGTCGGCTTGACACCAGCACAGTGACCATAGAAGACGTGTTGTTGTGTTTAGGTTCATTTCATTGTTGCTGTTTTGGCATATCTGTATCTTGATATTGAACCGTAGCACATGTAGATTCCCAGTTTTATTTTGAAAGGGCTTTCCCTGGTGTTTGACTTCCTTTGTTTGCCCCGATCATAAGAATATATAGAGAATATCAGCTCGTTACTGTGATATGTCTGCGTCTGCTTAATTACTGCAATATTCAATGAAAACATTAACCTTTTAGACTGACTAGAGTTGAAACTTTAAGATTTCAAGTATGTTATTGACGGCCCTATAAAGAGTTGATGACGTCAGTGAATAATGTGCAGTAACAGCTGACCATGCAAGTAGGCTATGAAGGGATATAGACTCTCTTTAAAATATTATGTTTAAAGTACTGATATGATTGTTACTAACATGAATATATCCGTAGTATGACATAGAACATTACTTTCAAAACTCATGCTATTAAACCTTAGGTGTCTTTTTGTGTTTTCATCCAGTCATTTAAGCATTTACACAACAACATTATCCATTCACATCCATTCATATAGCGCCTCTAATTCCATAAAGTATATGCAAAGGATATCTTTTCTACATGCAGTCACGCTAATATGAGCACTCCACAGGAAATGTGTTTTCTGGGAACTCTTCAACAGGAAAACTTCATCTATGGACATTATGGGAATGGTTTATTTATTTGCCTGATTGGCTGTTAGTGTTTCACTTTCTACACTGATTTTTTCTTTCAACCAGCCTTGGTGAAATTATGATACAACTAAATCCTTAAGTGGATTATATTTCATCGTAAATCTAATGACTAACACAGGCCTCTCCCAGCTCTAGAGTTCATAATGATAAGAACCATGTAGAGTTTAACTACCTCAACATCACATTTTCTAAAAGGATTAAAGTCATGTAACACAGCGAGTGCCGTGTACAGTTATGTGCTGGTTGGTGTTAAAAACAATAAGCGTGTGGTGGGAAAACCGACACCAGGAATTCAAGAGTCAAACACATGAAACACAGAGCACTAAATATTCAGAACGGTGTGAGCTGGCCAAGACATTTAAAGTAGCTCTCATATCCTCAGAAAAGTTCATTTGAGCCTTTCCTGATGTCAGGGATGACCTGGTTGGCAGCAGCTGAAGCGAGGGAAGAATATTAGAGAAACCCCAACAGATTCAAGTATCTCAGTGCAACAGCCTACATAATACTTCGTTGATTTCTCGCCACTCACAAGAAAAACACGTTTTGTATCATGAGGTGTCACTCGCGTATCTAATCCATCTCATCTAGTGATACACCTGGCCTTCAAAAATGAACTGAAATACTAAAGACCGAAATATCATCTTGGGTGCTAAACCTGACAGTTTGAGCCGTTTATGGGAAATAGTGTTCTTGACGTGGTGCGGGAACATCACTACTACTGAATGGGAGTTTAAATGCTGGAGGAGTCGTCTGTTGGGGAGCAGCACCAGAGCCAGAGACTTAAAGAACATGAACCAACTGATACAGAAGGCTGCTTCTGTTCTGGAGACTGTTTTGGAACCTGAGTCACACGAGATTCAAATGGTGAACGAGATTTCATCCCCCCAGTGAGAGCAAAGGAAATCTGAGGTTCTTATGGCCAAGGTAAGAGAGCAGGTGTGTGTGGGGGGGTCAGTAGGAAAGGATGAGAGAAAGAGGAGAAGAGACTGAAACCCCTAAACACTAGAATGACTTCTTACCACCGCTGCTCTGATGTCTCCCACACAGAGACATTCACATGTCCTTCACCCCCACTAAGACCAGCAGTGACGACCACAGAACAAACGACTGCAGAACGAGCGGAACATGTGTCCAACTTGCAGCTACCGTGTAACAGAGTATTGGCAGCATTTAGGGGAAGTGGTTCACAGGAGGAACCTGTCACCACTCAGCTCCAGACTCTATGGTGAGCAGATGCCCATCCGAGGAAAGGAGGATCCAGCAAGGCTGAGAGGCAACAGAGGCGGAGCATGAGGGTGAGGAAGTGGGAGATGAAGGATACTCCTTGTGTCCACAGCCATGAGACGTCTTCACAGCATTCTTTGATGTTTTGGCATGACGGTGATGCTGATGCTGATGCTGATGCTGATGCTGATGCTGATGCTGATGCTGTGACTTCTGCCATGTGTGGCTTCCAGCGATAGGATTTTTATAGGGCATGGCAGGTGGCCGTGCACCGTGGCGGCACGCTGCCGTGCACCGTGGCGGCACGCTGCCGTGCACCGTGGCGGCACGCTGCCATGCATTGTGGACAATTCAGACTATCGTTGGGCACAAGTTGTGAATGCTGGCAACACTTAACGCATTGACGTTACTAATAGTTACGAATACGTTGCATATACATTCAACTTGTTATGAATGCATGTATTCACCCAAAATGAAAAAGCAGAGGCTTTATCTCTGTCAACATCTCTGCAAACAAGCACCTGCTTTTGTTGCCAGCCATGACCACAGGCCAGCACTACTACCACCTACAATCGTGTCTGAGAACATGACCGAAGGAAAATGAAAACGTTATTCCTGCACTGTGGGAGTTTTCTTTCTGTCGCTTGGATTCTGTGATAAAAGAAAAGGTGTTGGTAGTCGGCACTCAAAGATGATCTTCAGTTCTCACAAAAGAGTAGAGACACTCTTGTCTAGTTGACTTATTCTGCACGTATGATGATATCATGTCAGGTGACACATTGTAATGATGATCACGCATAGCGGTCCTTTATTTACCACTTTAATCATTTTATCTATCATTTCTCTTTTTACTCCCCATGATGATACTTTTTGTATGCAGTCACAGACACACAAATAGACAAATGTTTAGTGTAATTAATGTGCCGATCAAAACACAGTCCGATATTTTGTTGAACCAGCCTTAACTAGGTTTACTGCACACATTTTTCATGGCGCCATGTCCGAAGTTTCATAGGTGGGAAGTCCCATTACACACAAGTGGTTTTCCAAAGTTGTATTTTCATTACCCCGAGATTTGTGCCTAAGTAGAACACCTGCAATAGAAATGCCTATAATACATGAAAATGGCCAACTATCACAAAAACCTTTTTACTTTTTCACAAGATGTTTGTTCAGACGTGTTGATAATCATATATAAAAAATGTGTCACGGAAACACTTTATTTGCTCGTGCATTTGCACATCTCCATCAGTACTTGTTATGATGTGGTCGGTCAATCTAAAGTCATCAATATCTAGTTTCCAGCTGTTTTTGGCCTCGTTAATATGATGCTGATGTGCTTTAACACAATTAATCATTATACGTTACTGCATTGCATGAAGGTTTTGCCTCTGAATAGTCGTTTGAAAGATCATTCGCTGCCTTCGTCTTCTGTTCACTATTTCTGCAGCAGCGGTAGCGGCAATCACAATAATTTGTCCAAAACTAAAGATGTTTTCATCCATCTTCTTTGAAGTCGAGATCTTCTTTTTCTTTCTTTTGAAGAGCAGTCTCACAGGACAAGATAGAGAGAGTTACGAAGATCCAGAGAGAGAACAAGGAGAGTTATGCTCATAAAAAGAAAATTACAGTTCAATGGAAACTCCGTCCCACAGCAACGTTACCTTTGTTGCAAATTCAGAGTTTCACTTTTTCTTTGTGAAAACGTGTAGTGTAAATGCACCAGCAGCTGCTCAGTCCCAATGCCTTCACCTCTCTTTGTGCGTTACTATTAACACTGCTGAGGGCTGCTGTTGATTTTCTTCTGTTAGATGTGACCAAACATTATATCCAACCTCATTTCTTCCTAAAAGATTTTGGCTCACTTTCCTTCCCAGGCTTTAATAATGCATTGAATAGTTCTTATTTCAGTTTTAGTTTCAACAATTTATTTAGTTGTTTTCTTCCCTTGATGAAGAGCAATTAGTTCACCATGCTAAAAGGGAGAACCATAACCACAAGATGAGTCTTTTTAAAAAAGACGTACTGCCTTTTTTCTCTATATTCTGAGGTCGTAGTGAAGCGTCACCATATAACATGTGTTGGTCAAAACAGCCTCATCGTCAAAACATCTTCACCTGCAGCTGTATTCATCCCCCTCTTTCTCAGGATGTCCGTCAAGATGTCTTCAGACAATCAGACAGACAGACAGGCAGACAGACAGACAGACACAGACAGACAGACAGACAGACAGGCAGGCAGGCAGACAGACAGACACAGACAGACAGACAGACAGACAGACAGACAGACAGACAGACAGACAGACAGGCAGGCAGGCAGGCAGGCAGGCAGGCAGACACAGACAGACAGACAGACAGACAGACAGGCAGGCAGACAAACAATCAGACAGACAGACAGACAGACAGACAGACAGACAGACAGACAGACAGACACAGACAGACAGACAGACACAGACACAGACAGACAGACACAGACACAGACACAGACACAGACACAGACACAGACACAGACAGACAGACAGGCAAACAATCAGACAGACAGACAGACACAGACAAACAGACACAGACAGACAGACAGACAGACAGACCCAGACACAGACACAGACACAGACACAGACAGACAGACACAGACACAGACAGACAGACAGACAGAAAGACAGGCAAACAATCAGACAGACAGACAGACAGACAGAAATACAGACACAGACAGACAGACAGACAGACAGACAGGCAAACAATCAGACAGACAGGCAGGCAGGCAGGCAGACAGACAGACAGACAGACAGACAGACAGGCAAACAATCAGACAGACAGACAGAGAAACACAGACAGACAGACAGAGAAACACAGACAGACACAGGCAGGCAGACAGACAGACACAGGCAGGCAGACAGACATGCAGGCAGGCAGACAGACAGACAGACACATCACGGTTTTCCACATCGTGGTTCCTTTTCCTGGATCAATGCTTCTTCTCAGCTGCAGTTGTCTGTGCTCTGCACTCCAACGTCAGTCATATGATGACCTTCTCCAACCATGTTGCCAACTTCCCTTTGCAACATTTTGTTCTGGTGTTGGTATCTTAGGTTGACTCTACCAGACGTAAACAAAACAACCAATTTTTGAGAGCAAAGTTAGACCAATAAGGACTTTTGTTCAAGGTTCCCTGACTTTTGACTTTACAGTTTTAATATTCAGACAGGGTTTCACTGCATACTTGTATCTTTTAACACCTCTAGTGAGCACCCAAACTGTGTCTTAACATGAAGCACACCCAAGTGGCTGTAATGTGAAAATTAATGCATTTTATTTCCAAGCACTTTGTGTGTGAAAAGTGAAATATATGTATTAAACATACTTGTTTATTCAACAACAAAGATGTATCCAAAGAAAAGCAAGGATATCTAATCCCAGAGCTACAAAGTCAGCAGAGAAGCCGGCTGGTGTGAAAACAGGATAACAAATCAACTTTACAGTGCTTAGGTTACGAACAAAAACAAAAGAGTTGAGTGAAAAGGGTGAAAGGCAGGTGTTTTTAGAAAATGGAGTGCTCTTCCACTAAAAAATAAAAATCAATAAATGAAATAGAACCATGTAGGGTACTTTTAGAAGACCTGTACAGTTTTTACTCTTCCGGCAAAACGTTGTGGCTGTCTGTGGCTTTTAAATAAAAGTAGCCCAAAGTGGTATTTGATCATAAATGTTGGTGGTATTATCAAAATAATACACCACTGATGAGCATGTAGAGGCAGCGGCTTTCTGTCAGCAGCCTTCGTGTCAGCCCAGGTTTCTGTCCTGTCATATTAATACAGCAGAGTGCTGTTTAAAGTAGAGAAGAAGGAGAGTGACAAAGAACGAGGGGGAGTTCTGCTGTCTAGATAGGGCTTTGCATCACACAAGCAGAAAAACGGCAGAAAGCAAGAGAAAGTGACAGAGATAGAGCAGCACAGAAGAAAGAATAAAGGAGGAAACACGGTGCCTGTGTGCAAATGTGTGATAAAGCGACGGTTTGGAGGGTAGCGAGATACAGAGCGACAGACTAGAGAAAGAGGGAGCATGAGAGACAAAGAGAGATAGAGAAACACGGTGAATAGTCTATTGAAGGAGGCTTTCACTTCGTCTAAACTAGCTTTTCCTGCACCAACTGTGGCGTGTTGTGATGTGATGTGTGAGCAGAGATTAGTTTTATGAAACTACCTCTGTTGACTCAATTTATTGAATTTCCCTGTTATGAATACCAATAAAGAATGTGATATTTACTGTGCAAACGGAAGAACCCTGGCGAGCGCCGGCGAAACACTCGGGGTTCCTGGGTATGCTGAGTGAAACTGTATCTGTGCCGGTGACAAGGTTTCAGTGGCGCAACTACACACTCGGGCGCGGCGCACTGTCATCATGCTTTTAAACAGCTGTTCGTGCATTGTGTTTGCATTTCCACCAGTTCTGCCAGTGCTTTTACTCACACATCAGTGTTTCAGCATGGTCTGCCTGTCTGTGCGTGTGCGCGCGTGCGTGCGTGCGCGCGTGCACGCGTGTGTGTGTGTACATGTAGTAATGCGCTGCTGCTCGGTCGTTTAGCTTGTTGACACTTTGGGGTCAGAGCCATGCAGGGTGAATGGTGTTGGCTGGCAGCGTGGAACCTCTTCATTATCCAGCCATAATGTTCTCATCGCCGTCGGCTCCTCCACTCCCTCCCCACCCACATCTCTCCCTCACACACACACAACCAATATTGCCGCCCTTCATCATTTCTATTCTGCCTTTTGCCGATCCATCCTGTCCTTCTTCACCTGGTTATTTCTCCCCGTGCTGCTATTCATCGCTGTCAGTTCATCCTCCAGCTTCCTCCATGTCTTTTCTACTCTGTCCATCTCGCTGTGACCACGAACCTGTTTCTCTCTCACTCTCTCTCTCTCCCTCTTCTATCTTTCTGACCCCATTCCACCAAAGTTATTATTTCACTGTTTCTTTCTCCTTTCATCACTTTTATTTTCAAATGCACTTTGTTTTATTGGGATTGTTACCTTGACCTTTAGTCATAAACTGTATTAGAACAAAAGTAGTTAAGCACATTAAAATGCTATCAACATACAACTTTACAATACTTAAATGCAAAGGATATGAAAAACATGTAGCGGCAGGACTTATGTTTACCAATCTCGTTAATCGTAGTAGACACATCGCCTTTACATTTCAAAGCCTAAAGACCAGACGTCTCTCCCACTTTGTCACTCAAGTTATCTTCAAAAATGCACGGCAGGCCTAAAATTCTTTGAGCATTTTCTGGCAAAGCTGCATGTGAGAATGCAAATGTCCACTGAAAGGCAAGGCTGTGACTCGCAGTGAGATGGGATTCAGTTTGTACAACAAATGAACCTGCTGGGGAATCAGAAGCCTAGCTGAGGTTACAGTTCAACCTAGGTTTGACCTTTATGCGATGTAAGAACGCCACATGACCTCTTAAACACCGTAGCTCTGTCATTAATGCCTGTCGTATAACCAGCAGCTGAAGGTTAACTTGATCTGAATTGTGAGAGGTTTTTCCCACTGATGTGACAGGGCATGTCAGAAGCTACTGGTGTCAAGCCACGAAGATGCTGAATGATGCATGGAGGGTTTCAGCCCAAGTCCAGCGCCGTGAGACCGCTCTCAAAGCAGAACGAGGGAGACCTGGGATCAGGGAGCCTCAACTGAAGAGAATGGGTTGGAAGTCAGTGGTGACACATGCAGCAATCCCGGACCACGGCGAGAAGACTCGTTTCCTTCTCCTCTTTGATCTTATATGCGGATGCAGTTTCTTATTTGTGCCAACTGTTTACTTCTGTTCATGTCAGTGCTTCAAACTTGAAAATCTGTACTGAATTCCTCACCTGCTTCTAGTTATTCATGGCCTCCGTCAGTATTTGCAGAGGTTTCCTTGGTTCAATGCCAGATCCCCGTCTTTGTTTACAGGCACTAGCTTTCCTGCAGGCCATCGTTTCTGGCTCTGATCTGGGTTTTGGATTGTTGGATTACCTGCCTCTGCAGAGGTTTGACTGTGTTTTGTGTGTAAGATATAAAAGTCCTTTTTTATTTTAACACCAACCTACCTGGGTTTTCCACTGAACACACCTTCCCAACATTCCTTTTTATCTCTGAAAATGTTTTGCACCTGAACTGTTTTTTTTATTTTTTACTGACAAATATACTCACATTAGTTTTTTCTCATTTATTTTAGTGGCACTCATACGTTTAGGATATGTCTTTTGTGATAAACCAGTTTATGTTTAATAGAGGCAGAAAGGATGAATTTACATGTTTGCGGCCACTGTGACTGTGAGTAAATGTAATCCCTTTTACTGCATGTCTTTCCCGGTGTCCCACCTCCAATCATGATCCTCCACATTGATGTGGCACTCCTCTTCTGCCTGCTCCTTGCCTCTCCTCTAACCTTTACCTGTAGTGTGCTTTCCTTTCAAAGTTTTCTCTTCCTCTCTTCCACTGCTCTGAGCCCTCTTTTCTTTGGCCTCTCTGCTTCTCATTCTTCTTTTGACTTCAAACTTGCCTCAGTCTCCGGTGCTTCTTTCTTCGACCCTCTACTCCTCTCCCAGTCACTCAATACTTTCAATTTACTCTCCTCCTCTCTAATCTGCCACTTCATTCATTCCATGCCCTCCTTCATTATCTCCCCCTATCGTCCTCCACCTTCTGTCCTCCTCTTGTCGTTGGTTTTTCTGAAGGATGGATTCTAGGATCCTCTTTCTTCATTCACTCGATAGCTCTCACTATGTATCCTTCTTCTGTGGTGTGGGTTGTGTGGGTTCATACTGGCATATGTGTTTTTGTGTAACTACATTCTGAAAGAGACTGAATTTAATGAGTGGGTTAACAAAACATTGGACATTGGATACTGTTTCCAACTTACAATCGAAATGCCATATTTTGTCAAAGGACAACAGGCGGTTGGGGGTTCAGAGAACCACTAGAGTCTATGAACGAGAGCTGTGAATAGTTTTTTCATGTAACTGTAGATGATTAACAACAAAGTCATACTTGCGTTCAAGTTCTCCATGTCAATCTGTCCAAATCTTACTAACTAAAACTTTCACCTCAAGTACAAATGTGAACCTTAGACTGTCCAGATTGTGAAGCCCAGTCTTGGTGTTCTGCTGTATTCAGCTTTCTAATCATTTACTTTGGGATTAGAAGTAATTGTAGTTGCTCGGGGGTCGTGTTCTGGGTCTCTTAAAACGCCTAGAGATCAACTTGTGTTGTAATAGACGCTATATAAATAAAATTGAATTGAATGAATTGATTTGTGCTTTGGATGTGGTTTGGACACTGATTGCAGTGGACTTGCTGTGGCGTAAACTTGAACTTTGGAGTTTGCATAGTTATTAACAGCTGTGTGTGACATGGACCACACCCCTTTTACTTGGGATTGGCGGTGAACAAGGGGGGCAGTTGCTTAAATTGGCGGAGTGGAAAAGATGAAGGGGAAGACAGGCAGAGGCACAACACAGGACAGAGACACTGGACAGGACAGAAGATTAAGATATAGATTATACCAGGTATCATTTCAATTAAATTCAGCTTTACTTATATAGCAGCAAATCATGAAAAATGACATCCCCATGTACTTTAACATTACAGTTCAAGTCAGACTCCTCGTCTGGTTGTTGGTGGAGAAGATAGAAAGAAGAGAGAACAAGAACAACGGATCGGGAACACCTGCTCGGAAGAAGGAACACATGTTCACTCATTAAACAAGTAGAAGAGGACAGGGTGCGGAAACTCCAGTCAAGCTGGCATCTTTGGATTTTCACACATATCAATTGCTCTTTCGTTAGTCCAAACGGACCATCTTACTTCCGCATTGACGCGCATGCAGAACTGAAGTGGTTGCAGTTCCTCGACTGACCGATAGAGCCTGGCTCCAACATCAAGTCCATCTTCATTAACCTCCATGTTAAAATGTTCAACTTTGGAGCAGAAATAAACATATTTACAGCCTGGTTCATTGATTTCACATCCACGACAACTCTGGGGGGTGGATGTTTTTGTACCAGCCAGGAGAGATTATATACAGCATTTATTTCTAATATGATTGATTGACAGTCGGATCAGCCAATGGCTATCCATTATTACTTTATCACTTCCTCATTGTAAACAACTATTTATGAGCCATTGTGCTCAACGGTGCATCCAGCCACTTTTATGGATCCACCTTTAAACTAAACGCGATGCAGCGGGCGTGTTCCCATCGGCATGCTGGAAGAAAAGCAGGCTTCAAAACTGGTCTTCAGAAACCAGTGGGTCACGTGACCGAATGCTTCGTCCATTGTTACATACAGTCTATGGTCTACTGTCATGGATCGCGGAACAGAACCCCAGAGCAGAGAGCCAAGTAAGGTAGAAATGATTTATTTCCCAACATGGAACACAGAACAAGGCAGGAACAAGGCTTGGCAGACGTAGAATCCCCAGTGGAAACTTGACTTGACCTGGCTTGACTTGACCAGACTTGACTCGACTTAACTTAGCTTGACAGACTTGACTTAACTTGGCTTGACAGACTCTTGGAATCGGACGCAGAACTTGACTTGACTTGACCTGACCTGACTTGAGAATCCCCAAAGCGGAACTTGGCCTGGCCTGGCCTGGCCTGGCCTGGCCTGGCCTGGCCTGGCCAAGTTCCGCTTTGGGGATTCTCAAGTCAGGTCAGGTCAAGTCAAGTCAAGTTCTGCGTCCGATTCCAAGAGTCTGTCAAGCCAAGTTAAGTCAAGTCTGTCAAGCCAAGTTAAGTCAAGTCTGTCTGGCCTGGCCTGGCCTGGCCTGGCCTGGCCTGGCCTGGCCTGGCCTGGCCTGGCCTGGCCTGGCCTGGCCTGGCCTGGCCTGGCCTGGCCTGGCCTGGCCTGGCCTGGCCTGGCCTGGCCTGGCCTGGCTTGAGGATTCAGACAGAAATCTCCTGGCAACCAGGAGTGGTGAGACGGCCTGGTAAATAGGTTTGAGGCTGATGAGGGGATTGAGTGCAGGTGTCTGAAACGGCTGGCCACGCCCCTGCCATCCACCTGGTCTGAAACACACAGAAGGGGAGGGGAAAAACACCACAGAGCCTCCACAACCATCACAGTACCTCCCCCTCAACCGTCGCCACCTGGCGGCCTACCAGGCTTGTGCAGGAACCGGGCATAAAACTCCTGCAGGAGAGCCGGGGACAAAATAAAAGAGCGAGGAACCCAGGAGCGCTCCTCTGGGCCAAACCCCTCCCAATCCACCAAGTACTGCCACCCCCGCCCCTGCCGCCGAACAGCAAACGCCGGGTAATCATCGACGAGCAGGGGGGGTGGAGGGGGCATGGCCGGAGGGCTGAGCGCACTGTCTGTGACCGGCTTCAGGAGGGAGACGTGGAAGGTAGAGCTTGGCCCTGCTGTCCCAGGACAGCCTTCTGAGCGGCAATGGCCTGCTCGATCCCCTCGGTCTCGGACCGAGTCTGTGTCAGGTGTTGCGTCTCTGCGGGGTTTATTGTGGCCAGGAGATTCTGTCATGGATCGCGGAACAGAACCCCAGAGCAGAGAGCCAAGTAAGGTAGAAATGATTTATTTCCCAACATGGAACGCAGAACAAGGCAGGAACAAGGCTTGGCAGACGTAGAATCCCCAGTGGAAACTTGACTTGACTTGGCTTGACTTGACTTAGCTTGACCAGACTTGACTCGACTTGGCTTGACTTAACAGACTTGACTCGACTTGGCTTGACTTAACAGACTTGACTCGACTTGGCTTGACTTAACTTAGCTTGACTTGACTTAACTTGGCTTGACAGACTTGACTCGACTTGGCTTGACTTAACTTAACTTAACTTAGCTTGACTTGGCTTGGCTTGACTTAACTTGGCTTGACAGACTTGCTCGACTTGGCTTGACAGACTTGACTCGACTTGGCTTGACTTAACTTGGCTTGACAGACCTGACTTGGCTTGACAGACTTGACTCGACTTGGCTTGACTTAACTTGGCTTGACAGACTTGACTCGGCTTGACAGACTTGACTTGGCTTGGCTTGACTTAACTTGGCTTGACAGACTCTTGGAATCGGACGCAGAACTTGATTTGACTTGACCTGGCTTGACCTGACTTGAGAATCCCCAAAGCGGAACTTGACTTGGCTTGGCTTGGCTTTACGTGACAATCCTCAACGCGGAACTTGACTTGACCTGACTTGAGAATCCCCAACGCGGAGCTTGACCTGGCTTGACCTGGCTTGACCTGGCTTGACCTGGCTTGACCTGGCTTGACCTGGCTTGACCTGGCTTGACCTGGCTTGACCTGGCTTGAGGATTCAGACGGAAATCTCCTGGCAACCAGGAGTGGTGAGAAGGCCTGGTAAATAGGTGGAGGCTGATGAGGGAATTGAGTGCAGGTGTATGAAACGGCTGGCCACGCCCCTGCCATCCACCTGGTCTGAAACACACAGAAGGGGAGGGGAAAAACACCACAGAGCCTCCACAACCATCACATCTACACCTCATCAAAAACCTTCACATGCATGTAGCAGACAAACGTGTTGTATTGTATTGAATGTATTTCATAGTTCACTTTAAAGGATTTGCAAGCGACTCAGGTATTGTGGCTTGATAAAGACCATTAAACCAGCACTAATTACAGTATTCATCATGTATTCACACGGCACAAGTCTGCATGCTTCTCATCCACAACAAAAGCTTCAGCCGGTGTCACCTGTCGTATTGATGTTTGTAGTGGTAGAGGTGACGCCCATCACCTGCCATTCAAGCAGTTTTATAATTCAGCTGTCTTTGCTGATTCATTTTCTTCAATTATCTTTTTGACAGAATCGAAATACCTTATGAGGGGCTCCACTGTGGCGCTGTGATAACAGCCCTTTGGAGTTGGCGGGCTCAGTTTGAAGGAGATCTCATCGTCTAATAGACTCTTTAGTTTTCTGGTGTTCAAAAAGTATAATTGTTATTGTTACTAAAGCTGTTTATCCTTTGAAACTTCAGCTAATGAAGACTTCCAATGTTAGTGATTTCCGCTGCTGGAGCTCACCAGTGTGATATCGTGTTATAACGTTTACAGTTATAAATACAGCTCACAATGAGCTGGATGCTGCTTTCTGTTGTCTTGGGTTGAGTCGATTTCTTAATTGGATCTATTTTCATGCACTGAAACAAAACAACGGGAGGTTTGATGAAATACTTCAAACTAAGATAATCTGAAATTGCAGTGCATATAGTTTTGTGGTCAGATTGTTTTCTGAAGAGAAGCTCAAATGTAAGGTAAACTCATATCCACTAACATCGAGGAGTAACTAGGAACAAATGGAAACTAATCCTGACAGAAGCATAAATATGACGTGTGCTTGTGAATATCATAATAAGATGTTGTCACATTTTCCTGCAAACATTTTAAGCTGTGCAACAGTACAAGGTTGTTCTCTCCAGCCCTCTTCACAGGATGCAGGTCAGGACTGCGAGCAGCCAGTCCGACACCCATACCCTCTTCGTCCTCGGCCATGCCTTGGTAATGTCAGGAATCTGGTGTTGCATTATGTTGTTGAAAAACTTCAGAAACAATCCCTGGGAAAGATGTCCTATTAAAGGAAGCATATGATACTCCAAAAACTAAATGCACTTTTAATTTCTGCTGTCGTCACAAAGCGTAAATGAGTTTTTGTAAGGTACTGCAACGACACACAAACAAACCATATTCCATTGCAGATCCTGGCTTTTCTACTAGTTGCTGATCGGAGTCTTGTCCCTTTCATCTTTGGTCTAGAGTATATTCCAGCTTCTCTCCTGAAAGATCAGGAATACTGGTTCTTCTTACCACAATATATGTTTGTACTGTGCAATGATCCATCACAGGTGTCTGCGAGTCCTGGAACGTTGATGCCAACTCTGGACAAGGTTCATAGGCTTCTTTTCTGTGCAGTAACTTTTTAAGTGGCATTTATGAATGTAGCTCTTACCCACCGTAATCCTTTGACCCTGTGGTACCATTGTTAAAGGATGGTTCCTGAGCCCTGTGATGGACTGGTGACCTATCCAGGTGGACCCCTACCTTTCTCCTGTAATGAGCTGGGATGTACAGGACGGACGGACGGACGGACGGATCTTCAGGCAATGCCACCTGAGTGATCAGAGATCACATGGTTAGGTGTTCACCGTGTGTTTTATGCATTAAAATTGCTCCACGTTCCCTAAATTGTTCAATGATTCTGTCGACTGTAGAAAAACCTTTCCAATCCTTCTTTGTATTGCACTGTTTTTAAACATTTTAGTATTTTGTCAGGCCTTTGTTGACAAAGTTGAGGTCCTTTCCTGATTTTTGCTCCTCAGATGCTTTGCCTTTCATGGCTTTGTAACGCTTTTGTACCTACTCATCATTGCATCGCCTGTTGACATCACCTTATTTTTCATCTTTCTTCTACTTATTATCACTTTTTTCCCTCCTACCACCTTTTTAGGAATGTGTTTGAGGCATGAAATCCCAAAATAGATATGTATTAATAAATGAATACATTAAATGAAGTCTCTGCGTACTCCAGCTTCCTTCCACAGTCCAAGAACATGTATGCCAGGTTAATTAGTGTTTCTTAATTGCTCGTAGGAGTGAACTTGAGTGTGTCTGCTTGACTGACTAAATGTGGCCCTGTGATGGACTGGTGGCATGCAGCGTTGCCCTCTTGGTGACTTTGACGCTATTTTTACAAACTTTTCAGACTACTCTAATGCCTTTAAAAAAACAACACCAATCTAGCAACTTTTTTAAGTCTTACTGGAGACTTTTGGTGAATCTGGCGTGAAAGAACGTTTTGCGTTTTAGTTGTTTCTCAGCGAGATGCAGGTGGTCCGCAGGCTTCGCTCCCGTACCATGGCAGCTCAGCCGCCCCTCCCTGTATGTATGTATACCAGATCTACCCTGTAGATCAGGTATATGTGGTACATGTATATATGTAGGTCTTCAAAAAAAACATCCTCAGGTAGCCTTACATGTAGCATGTTCTTAGCAGAAATGCACCACAAAAAAAGACATAAAAGAGGTGCTCTAAGTCCTCTTTTCAACGCTAATTTTCTTTTTTTGTGAAACTTTTATTCAACTTGAGTCTAATTTAATAACTTTTACCCAGGTATTTTGCGTGTTTTTGCCATGTTTCATTTACAGTTGTTGTTAATCAAGGTAATTTAAATTTTAAAGCTTTATAAACACTTATCAAGCCATGTCCCAAGAATGAGCAGCCACGGGATCTTTCAAGCATCTGCAGAATACTTAAAGTTTAAATAATTGAGCTGCCAGATATGAAGGCATCTTCAGCTAGTTGTTTCCTCGCCAAGACCAAAAAAAGGATTTCAGGAGAATTCCTAACAGGACTGATAAATAGGCCAATTAAAGCTCCTGTTGGAGTGCTACAGACCTTCATGGAGATTTAGAACAACGTGGAGTGGTAACGAACTGATCTGCTGTCGAGCCACATGTGTTCATATTTGACCCTCACCTGAGGGTCAAATATTCAGGCTCATCCGAAACAAACCGTTCCTGAATCCTAACTAAAGGGACCTTTTGAAAATGTGATTCTTAACAAGCTTGATTCTTCTTGAATGAGCAACAAAAGCGAGAGACTCAAGCCTGTATCAGAATCAAGGAGTGTTCTTCAACCCTGGTCCTCAGGATCGACTGTCCTGCTTGTTTTACGTGTTTTGGAAGCTCCAACACACCTGGCTCAAGTTATCAGGCCATTTACAGGCGTGCAAGGACTTTGATGACTAACTGAGGACGATCCAAACAGTTGTGTTTGAGCAGGGAACCCTTGAACCCCGGTCCTCAGGACCCACTCCCCCTGCATGTTTCAGGACACTTAAGCACATTTTTGAGATGTTTCCATGCTTTAACATACCGGATTTAAATGAATAGGTCATTACTACACTGGTGCAGATCCTGGTGAATCAGATGTATGAGAGCAAAGAAACATCGAACACATGCAGAGCAGCCGTTGAGAACCGAATTAAAGAAACACCGCTTTAGCAGAAGGGGAAAGTCCTCTAAATAACTGACAGACTCTGTGCTCCCACAAAAAGCATTTACATGTTGTTGTTATTGTTAATTAGGATGGTCTGTACAGGATGTCCAAAATGTTTTTTGGACCTTTGGCTGGAATAGAGGATAATGAAAAAGTTGTCACACTTCGAACGTTCACTTCAAATTTCTTTCTTTCTTAAGAAATTTGAACCTGGTATAGGCCTTTACTTTATTCAAACAATAGGTCGGTGGAATTAAACCCTGCAAGCTGAGATAAAAACGGTTTGCTTGAGGTCTCCATACATGACAGCGTCACTTGTACACTCGCTGTATGTTTCCTCTCACTCAATTTTCATTCACATCCAAAAATGGACCCAGAAACTACTGCAATCAATAGTCACTAAAACCCCATTAGACATATCTGTCTAATGGGGATATCTGTCCGGTAGTATCTGTGTGGTACATAAGTGATACTCGGGCGAAACGGCGTGAAAATCCCAAGAAAGATGGGAGGACCAGTCATTCAGAATACGATGAAGTGGAGCTTGAAGCAAATCAAGTGAAGCCCTGCAAGAAACCTGTGAGTGCAGCAGCAGCTGTGCTGGTTTGTGAGATGTTTCCCGTACACATCTTACGAGCAGTTTGCCTAACTAACACATTTTACAGTTTAATTAGAGACTTTACTCAAATTAGCAGGAGACACTGTTGCAGAGCAAGGCCAATGTCGGTGAACACTAAACCCCCTGGAAGATAGTTATAAACGATCCGGTCATTCCTGAGGTAATGAAAAACACAGAATGCATTTAAACCCAAGCCCGTATCTAATTATGAGTCAGAATCAAATATATAATTGTAATTATTAATACAATCTGGGCTGTTCTCAACAGGACGTGAAAGGATGCTGACCAGTGATTTATAAAGGATGAACAGGAGTACGTCCAGCACAAGGTTAATTCCTCCACACAATGTGCATTTCTTCACGCTTCATCTGTTAGTCTTTGGCCAGCATTATCATAGTTTAATTAATATCCATAGATTGTAAAGTGACTCGCGTGTGGTGGTGAATCATGTGCAACCCACTGCAGAGTAGATCAAAACTTAATCGGTCTTCTTCTCTCATCTTTAGGGCTCAAGTAGAGAAGTCAGGAGGACAGAACATTGTTTTTTATTTTATTATTATTATTGGGCTTTCATTTCTAAAGATATTTCTTTAATTAAAAACATCTCATTTCAGACGGAGTTCTGTTTGGAGTGTTTTGCCTCCTGTCAATAACTCAGTGACTTTTACTCTAAACAAATTTTAATTAAAATACTTCCTCCATTTTTTTTTACCTGTAATTTTTCTTGTACTTAAGTAATATTACATCAAAGCAATAGTACATTTATTGAGTGGAATATTTTAGTACTTTTCCATCTCCGCCTGCAGGTTTAAAACTGCAGCGGTGTCTTTTATCTGCCTGTAACTCCACACCTTTGCAATACGCTGTGAGCTGTAACAGTCTGTTGATAAAGAACAGCTTGCAAATCAAATTCAAATATTAATTTCAGTTATTATTCCCACTGCACTGTGCAAACTGGATGACAATATGCAACTCCCTTTTACACAGGTGAACGAATTCTGACTTTGCATCATATAATGCAGTAGGACTGAGGCTCTGAGTAAAATCTGTCCCACGACTCTACTTGACATTACACTACCTATCAATATTTCAGGCAAGTTCAGCTGTATATATTCTACAACGCTTTCATTTTTAATAACCAGTTTGTGTGTAGAGAGCAAAACATGATTTGTTTTTGTGTGTGTGCCAAATTACTTCTGGGCCCAGGTGTTTTCAGCTGCACGTGTCAAAGCTCACGCCACGAAGGCCAGGACGCACCGTTTATTCTTACGAAAAAGGTTCAGGTCTAAGAGGCTCACATGCAAATATTCAAAACACAGCAGCAGCACATATTACAGTAATAAAGATAGGGAGTGTTGTGTGTAGATTCACAACAATCCTCTCTGATGAAATGTCTGCAGAATCTCGGTAGGCCACACGAGCACATTCGGCACCATCTGGAGTCCATTGTTTATGGATCACACCATCACACACACTCACTGTACTGTATGACATATGCACATATTTATGCCCTCTTTTCACACACACACACACACACACGCACGCACGCACGCACGCACGCACGCACGCACGCACACACACACACACACACACACCCTTTTCCATCTCCTTCTCATTTCTGACAACCTCCGGTCTATAAATTACACACAGCCTTTCATAAGTAACCCAGCAGGGTTTCTACAAACAGGCGATTCAACTTGAACCCGTATGCGTGTTTTGAACCGTAGTACGGGTTGGAATTGTATCGTCACGCCGCATCGCTCTCTTCTCCATGTTGGTAGCTCCGCGTTGTCGCGTTCATCTGTTTTGTTTAACTTTTGCTGCACAACACAGATGCAGAACTGTGGTTGAACATTGTGGTGTGGTGAAGTGCAGCGGGGTTTTCCATGGCCATGGTTGCATTTGACTGTGTTCCCGTCTGGACCAGGGAAGCAGAAACTTTACTGGCCTGTTACCTCGTCTACTCCAGCTCTCCCCGTATCACGGTGTTACTTGGAGGTTTACACGTTACGACACCACCGTTCAGTTCTGCTTTTAGTTTACATTTGTTTATCGTTTTTACTCGAAGCCCTTCCACATCACAACACAAAATAATAGTACTTCTGATTTGTTGTGATTTCTTTCAATGATGACTTGTGCACATCAGTTCACGTAGTGAAGTTGTGCAGGACTGAAAAAGGTTGCTGAATACTGATGCAAATGAAGCGTGTTTGACGCCACATGTTTTTGTCCCAATTACCATATTAGAAGAGCTTACCGGCTTGAACATTTGCAAGTCCTGTCCCCACCCATTTGTAAATCGCACTTGCTCAAGGGATTTGTAAGTGTTTGAACTGCTCGGCTGTATATGTCTCAGTGGATGTAGAGGGATCAGCGTAAAGTCTTTGGGGTCTCAGAAGAACGTAAAGCATTTAAAAGCCATCGTAAACTGATTAGTTATTTGTTTTTTCTCTTCTCACTTGTTGACTACTGACCACTTCCACCGATACCAGCACAGCTGCCACAGCCCACAACAGCTGTTCACTAGCCCCACAAACACTCAACGCTCTGGACTCACGCAAAACACAAAGTTAGGTCCAGATGTACTTGGACAATGACAGAGTTTTTATGATCTTGGCATTCATACACCTCAACAGATTTGAAATGAAACAACCAAGACCTAATCAAAGTGCACACCAGTGTTCCCCAATGCAGGTTCTGGAGAATCCTTCGTGGTAAATGACCTCCTGAAGTCTGGAGCCCATGAACATCACCAAATTCTGGTTTTCCTCACTGGCGATTCCTTTCCGGGCCTATACTGCAGCCACGCTCAGTTGCTGCCTGTTTGTGGGTCTTTCTGTATTTGGTTTGTCTTCTGTTGAGTCAAGATAAGCTTACTAACATGGTCATTGAAGAATCATCATCAGAGTATAGCCCTATAAAGCTCAGAACCATTCTGTCAGCAGTCCAGTCATTAATAAACACCAAGCAGCGGTTCTACGGGCTGCCAAACGTGCTCCTACCGTAGCGCTGCCGCCAACACGCTTGACTCAGGATGCGTTATGCTTTGGATCTTAAACTGTTCCTTTCCTTCTCCAGACCTTTCTCTTTCCATCATTCTAATACAGTTTTCTTGTCTTCATCTGCCTGAAGAATCTGATTCCAGAAAATAGGAGCCTTTTCCAGAGGGGCCCGGTGCCGCGGGTCGCTCCTGCATACAACATACACATGTGTTAATGTATGTATATGGGTTTATATGTATGTATGTATCTATATGTATGCACAGATAGACGGACAGTCATAGACATAGATTCCAATTTTATTTATATAGCGTCTATTACAACACAAGTTGTCTCCAGGATCTTTCCAGAGACCAGAACATGACCCCCGAGCAATTATTACATAAACAGCGGCAGGTAAAAACTCCCCTAGTGGGAGAAAAACCTTCAACCAAACAGTGGCAGGAAAACCTCGTGTTGTAATGTAAAGGTAACTAGTGCCTGAACGACTTCAGGTCGTAACGTTAACAGACTGGAGCCAGTTACGTTTCTCATGTCTGAAAAGCGAGATAGAAACTTCACAAGAAGAAAATCTCATGAAAGCAGGCGAATAGGTGCGTAAGTGAACACGTGAACGCTCCCACCCCAGTCGCCGGCAGCTGGTTCAAAGCCCGGGGCTGCCTCGGCTCATGTTCAAGTGCTGCGTGTACGCCGTGGACGTGTCCACTCTCTCTACGTCTGTGCTGTGTGTGGGGTGTTTGTCTATGTCGAGGTAAACGTGTCCAATGCCTTCGTCAGTGTTGCTGGTGCTGCTTCATTGTCATTCAGGTGAGAGGTAAGTACTCTTAATTATGCTACAACATCCTCTCCCCTTTTTTTTGTCTTTTTCTCATTTTGTCTCATTTGATGCCTTTTTTCTTGGTTCCCACTCCTCCCCCTCCTCCCCCTCCCTCTGTCAGCATCTTCCTCCCTTTCTTCATTTACAATCTCCCACACACTCTTTCTCTCAAATTCCATTTCAGTGTCTTGCTTTGGCAGGACATGCTGAGCTAGTGCCAAAGCAATAATGAGAACTGTCAAGCAGCGACAAATGAACAGGTGAGAGACGCAGGGAGAAAGGAAGAAAGAAAGAAAGAACGAGAGACACAGACAGGGGGAGAGAGAGGCATGAATATGAAGTAATGGCACTGCTGTGACTACTGACAGTCCACTCACGCATGCACGGACACACGGGCGCACTGGCGTGCTGCTGCCTGTGTTCACACTGCAGATCGCCACCAACACGTGCTCCGGCGGCCGCAGACGCGCACGTGGAAGTCCCGTTTTCATTCTGCAAACATTACACTTGTTGTGATTCATATCCAAACCAAATTCATCTTCTCAGGTACGGCATTAGCTCACTTCTCAAAAGATTTACGTAAACGCTCTGCTTGACAGTGTGTGAAAAGTTAACTTACCTTCACCACAGTCACCGGCTCTGCAGCACAAACAGGCGCTTCGACAGCTGAGGGATCCCCCAGCCACGTCCAGCAGCTCTCCTGCTCCCGCTCCCGCTCCCGCTCCCGCTCCCGCTCCCGCTCCCGCTCCCGCTCCAGGAGGAACCTCTGACCATTCCTCTTTTCATAGTTGCTTTAGTGTAGATGCATTTGTGGGACGTCTGGTGTGAATGTTTTACATTTACTTTGGTTTGTCCACAGTGTCTTCAAACCAATACCTTTAACTTTCATCAATTATTTACTGGAAAAGATGAAGACTGGTATTAATACCACATATACATGTACAAGTACATCCAGAAGCATTTGTACAATGAAGGAGTTTATGATTTTGCCATTTATCGTTTAGGAATTAAAGGAATTACCTCGTCTGGAAGTACCTCCATTTTCAAGGCCTCAAAAACACTTTGACTAGCAAACTAGTATACACTAGTATACACTAATATACACTAGTGTATATTAGTGTATACTAGTGTATACTAGTGTATACTAGTGTATACTAGTGTATACTAGTGTATACTAGTATACACTAGTATACACTAATATACACTAGTATATATTAGTGTATACTAGTGTATACTAGTGTATACTAGTGTATACTAGTGTATACTAGTATACACTAGTATACACTAGTATACACTAGTATACACTAATATACACTAGTGTATACTAGTGTATACTAGTGTATACTAGTATACACTAGTAGACACTAGTATACACTAGTATACACTAGTATACACTAATATACACTAGTGTATATTAGTGTATACTAGTGTATACTAGTGTATACTAGTGTATACTAGTTTATACTAGTATACACTAGTATAAACTAGTATACACTAGTATACACTAATATACACTAGTGTATATTAGTGTATACTAGTGTATACTAGTGTATACTAGTGTATACTAGTGTATACTAGTATACACTAGTATACATTAGTATGTATGTATGTGTATGTGCCACAGGTTATTTATCTCTAATATTCTGGAAAAGGTCGTTGAAGTTCTTCAGTCAGGGTTCAGATGCATCATAGCACAGAAACAGCACTGGTTCCAGTCTCGAATGTCCTTCTTATGGCCTCAGATAATGGGTTAGTGTCAATACTGGTTCTGCTGGACGTCAGTGCTGTTTTGATACTATAGATCACAACATTTTATTGTCTTTTACTGTCACAGTACAAACATATATTGTGGTAAGAAGAACCAGTATTCCTGATCTTTCAGGAGAGAAGCTGGAATATACTCTAGACCAAAGATGAAATCCTGTTCAGTTTATACATGCAGCCCTTGGGAAGTATTATCCGGAACCACAGCATTAATTTTCATTGTTATGCTGATGATACGCAGCTGTATCTGTCTATGAAGATGAAACAGAACCATTAGACAAACTTCAGATGTGTCTTAAGGACATCAAGGACTGGATGTCCAGAAATTTTTTGCTACTAAATTCTGATAAAACAGAGGTTGTTGTTTGTGGTCCCAAACAGCTTAGGAAGGGATTAGATGGTCTTGCGATGGCCTCCAGTAAAACTGTGAGAAACCTTGGAGTTATTTTGAAGATTTGTCATTTAAACAGCATATTAATCAGGTTTGTAAGACTTTCAACCTTTTTCCACCTCCGTAATATCGCAAAGATTAGGAGCGTCCTCTCCCAGAGTGATGCTGGAAAACAAATTCATGCGTTCGTATCTTCTAGACTAGATTACTGTAACGTGTTGTTGGCTGGATGTCCAAGTAATTCTGAATATCCTCCAAACATTTGTGTTCAGTAAAACATCTAGTTGGTGTAAACTTTAGTGTGTCAGGACCAGCAGTCACAGCTGCAGCTGCAGGACCAGACTGGAGCAGCTGGTCTTCAACACAGCTTCATCTGGATCTGCTGCTGTAGACCTGCTGCAGGGTGACGGTGTGTCTATGTCTCTTCTCTCTGTACTTCCTGTTCTACCCAGGTGGCCTTCGGCAGGAGGGTCCCCCGTCATGATCCAGGCCCTGATCCAGGTTTCTTCCCTCCTAAAACGGACTCTGGGTGTAGAGCAGGAGCAAAGAGCGAGAGAGAAAAAGGAAGTTTAAAGAGAGCGTCCAAATGTGATCATCAGTTGTGTCTGGTCTCTCGCAAATACGATAGACAAGTTTGACGATACGAACAGAAAAGAAGAAGAAGCATGGGTGGTGGAGATGTCAACCTGGATGGTGTAATCCAGGACATGTTACTGTGAAACACTGTTCCTGCAGCCGCATCTTGAACTGTTAGCTGTGAGTTTCATATTATCCACCGAGACCCTTCACCAGTGTAATTGCAGCGGCAGTTTACATCTGTGGCTGTGGCCAAGTGGGTGGCACACGCCGTCAGTTAATGGACTACTAATGCCAACTTGGCCTGGTCTGTCACGTAGGTGGCTGGCTGGAGTCCTAAGACCAAGGAGCACTGGAAGGGAAAGTGGCCACGGGAGCCGAGATCTCCATTGTATCTCAGGTGTAGATCTGGTGATCTGGGCTTCCTGTGGAAGAGGAGATGGCACCAGAGTACTGATGTGGCTGACTGCCTCTGAAGTCTGCCTCTGAAGATGGTGCCTCTATTGTCACCATCTGTTGGTTCAGAGCTGACACGGTGGTGCCCAGATCTTGTAGAGAAACCATGATCTGGGAAAGAGCCTGGCCATGTTGGCCCACAAGAAGCCGATGCGTGACCAAGGCTTGACTTAATAGCTCAAGGGGTCTCCCTGAGTAGATGGCTCTGCCATGCCTGAAGTGTCTTTGAGACCCCAAATGCAAACCTGAAAGAATAGATCTCAGCAGGCAATAGGAGATTTTTTAAAAAGTATCCTTTTATTGCGCCAAGCAATCAAAAGAGCAATATCTCCACGTCCGAGAACAAAGACCTAAGATATATATATATATATATATATATATATATATATATATATATATATATATATATATATATATATATATATATATCTTAGGTCTTTGTTCTCGGACGTGGAGATATTGCTCTTTTGATTGCTTGGCGCAATAAAAGGATACGTTTTAAAAATCTGCCTAATTGCCTGCTGAGATCTATTTCTTTCAGGTTTTGCATTTGTGGTCTCAAAGACACTTCAGGCAGGGCAGAGCCATCTACTCAGGAGACCCATTGAGCTATTAGTCAAGAAGGCCTTGGATCACGCATATATAATATATATATTAGTATAATATATATATATTATATAATATATAGATATATATAATTATATATATATAATATTATAATATTATAATATATAAATATATATATATATATATATAGATATAGTATATATATTCTCATAATATTATAATATTATATATATCTAATTATATTATATATATATCTTATCGAATATATATATTCTATATATATATATCTCACTATCTCTATATCTCTCTATCTCTATATAGCTATATATATCTATCTATATATATGCAGGCTGTGGTAGTCTCAGTTTGGTCTGAAGGTGCGGGACTGGCACACAGGAGGTCAGGGGTTCGATTCCCGGGGGGGAACATGAGCTATGAACAGCACCCAGTGCGGGTCCTTGGGCAAGACCCTTCACGCTAATACCGCCTACCTCATACCATGATGAGAGACAATGAAACAGATGACATGCCGGCTCAGACGTCGCCCGGCCAAACAAGGTCTGCGTCAGGTGCTGGGGAACCAGAGCACCTTGATGAGAAGTGGGCTACTGGAACCAGGCGGAAATGGGCGAGATGCGAGAACAAGGCTCTGCTGGAATGCTACTACTCAAGTAACCCTAGTCAGAGGGGTTACATGCAGAGAATGTGGGCACAATGGTTACTTCGAAACCCACGGTCACAGTTGACAGCTAAACAACTAGTAGCTCAGTGTTCCAACATCCACAAACGGCAACTGCTATCACAACTTGAGATTGACGAGGTACAACACAAATGCAAGGTGAATACCAGCATGGGGGAACCAGGACGCCAGGTCAGAGGGGAGGTTACACAACCTGCCCCTCCAGAGATTGGGTACCAAGCCCCAATAACGCTGAGCGAGGCAGCGAAGGACCTGAAAGATAAGATCATGGCGAGACTAAACACAAGGCAACCCCGGCAGCGATTACCAAGACCAAGTGAAGCACCATCTGAAAGTCTCCTGGACAATGTGAATGCAGCACTGACAGCAATCCCTACCACAACAATCACCGAGACCAATGAGCTGATATACACTTCAGCAGCAGTGATCCTGGAGATGCTTGGCTATAAGAGCAACCATGGGAACCATGAGAAACATGACCCACCATGGAAACGAAGGTTGGAGGTAAAAATCAAGGTGGCACGGAGAGAAGTGAGTCAATTGACAGGGGCCCAGAAAGGTGCAATGAAAAGACCAGTACCCAAGAAGTACAACCAGATACCCATACCTGAAGCACTCGAAACTGCCAAACAAAGGCTCCAAGCCTTGGCTAGCCGCCTAAAGAGATACACTAGAGACAATGAAGCCAGACGAATAAACAGGCTGTTCGCAACTCAACCTGCGAAAGTGTATGCTCAATGGCAGGGTAATAACAACAGAGCAGACCCACCAAGGCTGGAAACTGAGAGGTACTGGAAGAGCATATGGGAGAAGGATGCAGCACATAACAGCAGTGCTCAATGGCTAGTCTCCCTAAGAGAGGAGCACAACAACCTCCCTGAGCAGAAACCAGTAACCATCACAGTGGCAGACATCCAAGAAAGAGTCTCAGGAATGAAAAACTGGACAGCACCGGGCCCAGACATGATCCAGGCCTACTGGCTAAAGAAACTCACAGCACTCCATGAGCGCCTGGCAGCACAAATGAACCAGCTGCTAAGAGATGGGACTCACCCAGAATGGCTAACCGAAGGGCGAACGATCCTGATCCTGAAGGATCCTACAAAGGGTGCAGCCCCATCTAACTACCGACCAATAACCTGCCTCTCCACAACATGGAAGCTCCTGTCAGGCATCATTGCGACTAAGATAAGCAGGCACATGGAGCAATACATGAGCAAAGCACAGAAGGGCATAGGCAGAGACACCAGAGGAGCCAAACACGAACTCCTGGTTGACAGAACAGTCGCCCAAGACTGCAAGTCCCGAAATACCAACCTGTGCACTGCCTGGATTGATTACAAGAAAGCCTACGACTCGATGCCACACACATGGATCACTGAGTGCTTGGAGATGTACAAGATCAACAGAACTCTAAGGGCCTTCATTGCAAACTCGATGGGCGAGTAAGGCAGGTCCTAAGAAGCCAGCTCAATGGCAAGAACAAGTCCCTGGCAATAAACAGCTACGCCCTGCCAGTGATCAGATACCCTGCAGGAATAATAAGGTGGCCAAAGGAAGAGATACAGACCACAGATGTTAAGACAAGGAAGCTCCTCACCATGCATGGTGGGTTCCACCCCAAATCCAGCACACTGAGACTGTACGCAAGCCGTAAGGAAGGAGGCCGAGGACTAGTGAGTGTGAAAGCCACTATCCGGGACGAAACTGCCAAGCTCCATGAGTACATCAAGGACAAGGCCCAAACGGATGACGTACTCAGTGAATGCCTCAGACAATGGCAAGGTGAAGAGGTGCTGGAGGAGGAAGCATCATGGGAGGACAAGCCCCTACACGGGATGTACCATCGAACCATAACTGAAGTGGCTGATCTCAAGAAGTCCTACCAATGGCTAGAGAGAGCTGGCCTACAGGACAGCACAGAGGCACTCGTCCTGGCTGCACAGGAGCAGGCTCTGAACACCAGAGCAATAGAGGCCCAGATATACCACACCAGACAAGACCCAAGGTGTAGGTTGTGCAAAGAAGCACCGGAAACAATCCAGCACATAACTGCAGGGTGTAAGATGCTGGCAGGGAAAGCATACATGGAACGCCATAACCAAGTAGCGGGCATACTCTACAGAAACATCTGTGTGGAGTATGGGCTGGAAACCCCAAGGTCAAAATGGGAAACACCTCCCAAGGTGGTGGAAAATGACAGAGCAAAGCTCCTGTGGGACTTCCAGATACAGACAGACAGGATGGTGGTGGCAAACCAACCAGACATCGTGGTGGTAGACAAAGGGCAGAGGAAAGCCGTGGTGGTGGATGTGGCAATACCAAGTGATGGTAACATCAGGCGAAAGGAACACGAGAAGCTTTAGAAATACCAAGGGCTTAGAGAGGAGCTGGAGAAGGCCTGGAAGGTGAAGGTGACAGTAGTGCCCGTGGTGATCGGAGCACTCGGGGCAGTAACCCCCAAACTGGAAGAGTGGCTGCAGCAGATCCCCGGAACAACCTCAGACATCTCAGTCCAGAAAAGTGCAGTGTTAGGAACAGCAAAGATACTGCGCAGAACCCTCAAGCTCCCTGGCCTCTGGTAGAGGACCCGAGCTTAGAAGGGACACCACCCACGGAGGGTGAGGAACGAGTTTATATATATATATATATATATATATATATATATATATATAACAATGAGAAGGGACGTGGCATCCCTGGTACCAGTACTGCCACATCCGTTCTCATTGTTGTATATATATATATATATATATATATATATATATATATATATATATATATATATATATATATATATATATACAACAATGAGAACGGATGTGGCAGTACTGGTACCAGGGATGCCACAAGTTTTAGAGAAAAGGCCGGTTTAAAAAGACGTGTTTTCTCAAAGTGTAGTGCTGGATGTCACATGGGAAGAAACTCCAAAGGTGGAGGCGGCTGAGCGACCCTTGACCCCATGGTAACCAGGCGAGCTGGTTGGAGGATGAGGTGGGTGGGGGAAGAGGACCTGAGAGATTGGGCGAGTATTTTGATGTGGCGAAGTTCAGAAAGATAGGGAGGGGCAAGAATGTTGATGGCCTTGAAAATGAGGAGAAGGATCTTGTAGATGATGTGATGTTGGACGGGGAGCCAGGGAAGTTGGATGAAAGCAGAGCTGTGCTTAAGTACAGAGGACTTGATGATGGTAACAAGGTAAAAGGTGTGCCAGACACACCTGTGGCTGCAGCTCTGTCTCCATCTAGAGGAAGGGGGAAAAACTACTTATAAGAGAAAGAAATCAATATATAAATGCACCTTAATAAAAGTAGAAAAACACAACACTGACAAACGGAACATAACATGCCTGAAGGGAGTTTGTTGGTAACTCTGAGTGTTTTTCAGTCAAAGTCAAAATATAAACAGTTTTTAAAGGTGTGTGAAAGTCCTGCAGGTGTTCAGCTTATCGGTTTTACCATCAGGTTCAAACTTTTGAAATCAGTAAAATTATTTAAAAAATACATATTTTGACATATAGAATTACATATAAAAATTAATATATAAATAAAAGCTCTAAAATCTAATGATCTAAAAGTTCAAAATGGTACTCATGAAATGAAAGTGCTTTTTTTAAACATTTTTAAAACATTTTTAAATCATTTTTAAATCATTTTTTTATACTGGTAGTATTATATACACTATATATTAAACTTTTATTTAAAACTGTTTAACTGTTTAACTATTTAACTGTGAATCAGAAAAAGAGTTCTTAAATTATCTTTTTGAAAACATTCAATCTTAGTAACGCGTTGTTAAAATATTTTGGGAATTTGCAAATGAGATCAAATTTAGATAGATTACATTTCAGGACATCTGTAGGCTCCTTAAGGTGGAGGATCTGCAGGTGACATTAGTGGTGAATGCTGTTACAGTCACGTGCAGTGGCTCATGCATGTGCTGTGTATCTTCACGTTCATGTGTGGCTTTCACTCGAACCCAAACGCTGCACCACAAGTCACATGACGCAGGCCGGTGCTGCTGATGGTCAAGATCAGCCTGGCAGGGCATCGGGTTTCCGTGGCAGTGGGCTGAAGTGACGAGATTAAAAGCATAGCGACACAAAACTACACGTTTTGACGGGCCGTCTTCTTCTAAAGTGTTGGTTTCTCCAGGAAGTAGTTTGTAAATAACTGTGGCAGATGTCATATGGCTGTGACTGTTAGTGTTCAACTAAAACTTAAAAGATTTTCATAAACTAAAAATAAAACTAACAATCCAAAACTAACAACAACTAAATGGAACTGCAGGTAAAATTAACTTACTTTTTATTTTTGTTTCATTGCTTATTTTTTTATGTTTGCGGTTTTATCTCTCTGATTATTAATTCTTTTTTCTAATTCAAATTATTTCAAAGAAAGAATAAAGGATTTTTGTTCTGTATGGCTTTGTTGATAGGATGTTTTTGTGTATCTGTAAGTCCATCCATCCATCCATCCATCATCTATACCCGCTTACTCCTTCTCCAGGTCACGGGGGTCTGTCGGAGCCTATCCTGACACATCGTAGGCAAAAGGCAGGGGTCCACCTGGACAGGTCGCCAGTCTATCCAGGGCCACATAGAAGACAAACAACCAATCACGCTCACATTCACACCTAGGGAGAATTTAGAAAGATCAATCAACCTACCATGCATGTTTTTGGACTGTGGGAGGAAGCCGGAGTACCCGGAGAAAACCCACGCAAGCACGGGAAGAACATGTAAACTCCACACAGAAAGACCCACCGGGCCGGGAATCGAACCGGAAACCTTCTTGCTGTGAGGCAACAGTGCTGACCACTAAGACACCGTGCTGACCTATCTGTAAGTCGAATCCACAAAAACTAAGACTAATACTAAACTAAAACTACTGACGTGCTTGTTAAACTAACTAAAGCTAAACTGAAATAATTAATCAAACTGAAAAAAAAACATTACAAAATTCAAAACTATTATAACTATAATAACTATTATAACTATTATAACTGCCTCACAACCAACAAAGCACTACCCAGCCGTCTATGGAAGCCTTTTAGCCCAAACTTGTGGAGTTACTATGTAGTTTGGTCAAATTAAGGTTGCAAGGCTTTCACAGCATCAGAGTGGACTTCGACTCTGATATAAATTAGACGTTTATTTCCAATATTACCACACAACCACTATGACCACACCACTCCACACCGAACACTGAATGCATAATCCACCAGCACACACCACATCCATCCCTGTCTTTGTCTATTCCTGCTTCACTGTCTGGGATTTTCCTCTGACAGAATCAGTCTCACATCCCAGTGAAATATGTTAGTTCAGACTGTAACTCGTTATATATATGCAGCCAGTTGTAAAAGAAAAGATAAAGAATAAGAGGAAAATAATAGGTGGTATGCTGTGTGCCATTTAAAACATGAATCTGGAATAATGGCAGAGACAAGATTAATCTAACGAGCGTGAATGAAGCCCTTTACAGGGTTAGTGAATGTCAAGGTTGAAGGGGCATCAAGGGTTTTTCTCCATGTAAATATATCAGTTTTAATTTCATTTGAAGAAATATTTTTAGGAAAATCTCTCATAAAAGTCGGCATAAGTAGAATGCAAACATGTCACCTGAGCTTGACACACATGCACATTTCTCGACACTTTGTGGCTGTGAAGACAGTCGGGAAGGCAGCTGAACGTTTCCTCTCAAAAACCCAGCCTGTAAAAGGCTGGACACAATTCCAGAAGAAGGGACAATGAAAGAAAATAGCTTTCAAAGAAGGACTTTCGGCTGCTGTCAGTCACGTGTCTTTGCTGCTTAGTGGATGATCCAACCACAAGTGAACAGGTGCACAAAGGATGCACTGAGGATACACTTCTCTATCTGATTGTACATGGCATCCTTTATTTTAATAGTGTTGTCCTGGACATCATCAAAAGACCACCTACTCAGATAAAGCGCCTCCACAAATTTGGGGGGTTTAAAATTGTTGTTGCTCCTTCAGTGTCCAGTAAAAGGATTATTTTATGTAAAGCACCATCCAAAAAAAAAAGATAATGATAAAAATAATCTAAACATGCTGGATGTGTCATCCTGAGAAAACCTGCTCCTCCTTTGAGTTAATTTGTGGTTTGGCAGCAGCACAGCAGTGACTGAAGGCTGGTTTGGACTAACATCAGCATTGGAAGTGGCATTCGGTTACTATCGCAACACATTCAACTCACTAAATGTAGGAATGTGTAGCCAAAGTAAACCATTGCTTGACTAAAAATGTTTTGGTTGTCCTAAAAAACCAACTTCTTTGCCAGTACATATCTCACAAAACACAACACATGCTGCTTTCAACACATCACTAGTTCACTAGGAGCAGTGGGCTGCCACTCTACCAGCAACCAGGGAGCAGCTGGGGGACTGGGGTTCAACTCGTGGACTTGAACCTGGGTCCTCCAGAGCCAAGCCCACCTCCTCCTCACGTCTTTGCCACGCTCCCCACCGCACGGTTGAGGCCAGGTTTTTAAACTCCTGTGCCTTCTTCACCGTTATCTGTTCGGACGGGTCTCCTTTAATTTAGATACATGTATTCTGACTTTCATCCCTCTTCTCTCTAGTGCACATCTCCACCTCTTTCTTTCACCTGCTCCCTCCTCTCACTACAGATTACAGTGTCATCTGCAAACATCAAAGTCCATTGAAACTCCAGTGTAACCGCTGCAGACAAGAAGCGGCTTCACTGATCCTCTTACTGCACAGCTGCTGCCATGCTGCCCTCATACATGCCCTGCAACACTAATATAGATCTTTGCCACCCAGATTTCCTCATGCATTTCTACAGTATTTCTCCCTCAGTATGATGTAATGGGCTTTCCCTAAATCTACTCAGACAATGCAACTCCCTCTGATATCCTGTGTACTTCCCC
>CM026205.1:29755844-29790844 GCA_014839995.1 Xenentodon cancila
AAAGTTCAAAATAAGTTTGAAGTAAAGTAGCTGATAACGGTTCGGGAAGGTGAGCTTAAGCCACAAGCTTCTGACTCGGAAACCAGGCTGGGAAAACCTGCACACGTGCCTTTAAAGAAGGAAGCATGTCTATGTGGAGCACATATACGCATGAGAGGTTGTTTGAAGGGATATTTCAGAGCTAACTATAGCCACCATATGTCTATTGTTATGAGTGTAAACTGTTGTTACGGAGTAAAACGATGTGAATCAATGCAGTTTTGAGTTGAACGTGATATATTTTTGCAGCACGATGGATTTTGTGTTTGCCCAGAGGCCAAGGAGCAAAGCCAGAAAAATGGATATTTTAGGTCTCTGACAAGACTTCAAAATGTCATTCCACTTAGGTGACAGTGTGCATGGGGTCCCTACAGACGGCACAAAGTCCGTCTAACTTTGTGAGGGTACAAAAAGCATTTCAAAAATGTTTGCACAGATTTCCGCTCACCTACATCTTAAATCCACATGACTGTCAAATGTTGAATATACTATTAGTAATAGATGTAAAGTGAAGAGGAAAGTTCCTGGTCACTCCGTTCCTGCAGCTGGACCGGTGACACCTACGGTACCACCATGCCAGACTTCCCCAGCTGTCAATGGGAGCGTTATGGAGATTATAAGGAATCGTGACATGTGCATGAATGAGCAGCGTGTCATCTCTGCATCCAGTTGGCTGAATCCGAAGTCTGGTGCAGATGCTTTCTCTTTTCATTCGCAGTTAGCTGTTGTCTCCATGTCTGTGGTTCCTCTGGTTATTTTTAGGGGTTTATTTGGAATTTATCCTTGTAATTAGGAAGCATAATCAGCTTCTGCACAAGAGATATTTTTGAGTCTTAGGGAAAACATTTACTAATCAGGTGCAGCAGTGCTGAACGTCGCTGAACAAGATTGTGCCTGATGCTGAATGAGGAGCCTGATGAAGATCATGAGGAACAGGGTGCAGAGGGTCGAGCACATGCATGTTCTCCACTGAAGGTTTGACGTGACTTCACATGTGTTACATACACGTATACACGCTGTAGATCACGTACAGTCCACATTAGTGACATGATTTTAATGAAACAAGGAAGGTAACTCGGTGGAAGGTGGCTTCTAAATATACCTCTGTGACACACTGACACCTGTGTGCTCACAGCGATATGGAGAATACTTGCTGGCTGAATTGTGTCTCCTCACTATAAAGCACTGATGTTGCGCCGACATCAGTTGTTTAACTTTTAAATTAAATGTTGTCCTTTTCAAAACAGGAAGAAACGTCTCCATATTCACTGCAGTAAGTTGATATAAATTAGGTACGCCCATTTTAATCCTGTACTTTAATAGTATAACTGTCGTTATTTTAGTTATGTAAAGGTAATCCTGGATGGGTGTAGCTTGGCAGGAAGGATCTGCTGTAGCCGTGTGTGTTGCGGCAGATCTGACTGAACACACCGTTGAGATCCAGTGTCTGTCCAGGGGCTGTCCATGTTTTTATTTCATGAAGCATCCTTCACACAATCAGATCTAGAGGCTCCTGAACAGTCGCCAAAATAGAGCCAGTCTTCATCATGACGCTCTGCCCGATGCTGCTCCCCCACCACATGACTGCAGATGTGATTGCTCTCTCCACAACCTCTGCAACATCAGACACTGAGGGCTCTAAGAAACGCAGTCTGCTTCTTTGCAGTCTGCTGAACAGTGAGGTGTTTATACTCCTCCACCACCTCCACTTCTTCTCCCATAAAGAAAAAAAAAAGACTTAATCCCGGTTCTCCTATAATCCACAGTCATCTCCTTTGTTTTGTCCACATTCAAGATGAGATGATTGTTCCAACATCATGCCACGAAACGGTCCACCAGTTCTCTGTCCTCAGTCTCTTGTCCAGCACTGAATCACCCCACAACTGCAGAGTAATCTCAGTATTTCTGCAGATGACAGGACTCCGACTTCTACTGGAAGTCTGAGGTGGACAGCGTGAAGAGGAGTGGTGAGATGACAGTTCCCTGTGGTGCTCCTGAGCTGCTGACCACCTGTTCAGAAAAACAGCCATTCAGTCTCACAAACCGGTCTGTTTGTCAGGTAGTCAGTAATCCAGGTGAGGCCTCAACCTGTCTTCTGGAGTTTCTCACACAGTAATGCAGGCTGGATGGTGTTAAATGCACTGGAGAAATCAAAGAACATGGTCCTCACAGGGCTGCTGGCTTGTCTAGATGTCTGTGGGGATTTTTGAAGCAGGTGTATGACGGCATCTTTTCTTCTATTTATGATTGCAGTTCTGAGACCACTAAATAAACATTTTTCCACGTCACTGAATGTGTCGCTCTCACTTTAAAGATGATTGTGCTTCTTTTCTATTGTCATAGTTTATGGGACAAATAGTGCCATTCTTTGCAAATAATTTACTGAGTGTCTGCATCCATTCTTGGCTAAAAATAGTAGTGGAAATTAAGCTTGTCCAGAAGCATAACAAATTACTATGATTGAAATTTGTAAAAGAAGACCATATTTGGCTTTATAAATCTGGCAGAATGGATGTGCATGCATATTTCTACCTTCCACCATACACAGTTTAAGTAATGAAACAACAGCGAGTTTGACCCCTGATCTTCAAACAAGGACTACACAGAGGGGATACACGTTCTAGCAGACCATATGTCCAGCATGGTTCCTTAAAAGGCCAATAAATGCAGGGCACAAAGCTGTTATCATTATGATGATTATTACTTTCTCTTTAAGGAGGAGGAGCTCTGTATTATTCATGTCTTCCAGAGGTAGGCCACAAAAATATGGATTACAGGAATTAACTATTTGATCTCGTGCTGCATTCATGTGTATTTTGGACCCAGTTGACGTAACTGAGGCAGGAAAAGTGCAATCATTATATCCAGTCTTGATGTGACAGTGTCCAGTGATGTGTTGAACCAATCACTGGTCATTGGGACCTTTGTTCCTAATAGGCTCCAACTGTGTAGTCAACTAGGTGGGAGACCACTTTACACGGACATTATCATGGTAAAAAGTATCTACAGGAGAAAAAACAGTTAGTTATTTTAATTTAAATACAGTTCAAATACAGTTCATGCTTTGATGTTGAAGAATCAAAGCATGCAAGTTACTTTGTAAACATTTATTGACTAAAACCGAACTTAAAAGTGAATTAAACTCTTGCATGCTGTTCCGTTGACATGGTTGGCTCTATCAGTACTGAATAAGCGAGTGCTTTCATGACAGAGGTCACCCTTCCTGAGGGGCGACTCGCTTGTCGTGCTGTTGCAGCGGAGGGAGGCTGTAACACATGTCCACAACTGACTCACAGTAGTCAGTTGCTCCTCACTTATTTATTCGACCATGCTTTGGCAGAGCCCGCTGAGGCCAATAAACAGAACTGTTAAAGGTAGAACAGTTGATGCTGGGTAAGAACCCTTTGAATTTAGTTTAAAGGGCAGACACGGTAAATGCAGCCAGCATTGAACACGGTGAACATGCAGAAGACGAGCACATACAACTGCTAAGGGAGTGTGGTTGACTGGCAGAAAGGGTAAAGAGTCACTTTCCGTAGCCAATTAAAATAATTGGGTGTTTTTTCTTTCTCTTTTTTTCTTGTTTTTCCACACTTAAGTGTCTGTAGGTGACAGATGTTTTCATTTTAATCTCAGGATACATATTCAATGATCTGTTAATGGAATGCAAAAATCAATTTTACTCCATAAACACAAACCGCTCTTGAACCGATCATCTAGTCAACTGTGAGGAACACTAATGCCTTGATTAGGCCTCCTGATGAGTAGACAGTTCCTCAAATGAACTATCCGTGTGAGCAGCTACGTTTTTGGACAATGGCTTTGAAGGCTGTCGCCACGATCTGCAGACACCTGGGATTCGGACACTGTTTATCTCTCTTAAGTATTTAGTATCTAGTGTGGCCGCCCTCAGAACCAAGAACTAATTTTCACTAAGGAGAAAGTCCTAAACAGACGCAGCATTGATCCTAACTGGTGTTTCTGACGTAGGGCTCAGGATGGTTGCCTCGCAAAAACAGTTCCTGGTTTGACTCCCGGGCCCGGCAGTGATTTACCATGGTGGCCAGCCCTGGGCTTGAACCTGGGTCCTCCACGCCCTCCACTGTAACCACTAGGCCACCACTCCCCTAATTTTTAAATTAGAGAAACGCACGTGAGAGGCGAGGCTTTGGAGAGGTGGTTGTGTTTGGGTCCTGCAGCCACAGAAAGCTGCTGCGTCATTTACAGGCCGGTGGAGGGGCTGATGCAACTACAGATGTGCAGTGCAGTGTTGGGAGCCCCTTGGTGCTGGTTAACGCAGCTGCCGCACGGCACAAGGTGCCGGGTTTGAATCTCAGCCCAGACATCTCTGCGTTTTCTGGCTTCCTTCCACGGTTCAAACTACTTCTGGTGAATTCGTTGTCTGTTGAAGTGAATATGAGCAGGACTGATTGTATAAAAGTTTAAAAAATGGAAAACAAAGGAAATATGTGTAACAAAGTCTGGAGGCATGGTTATTCAATAAATTAACTGAAATGAGTAAGTCCAATCTAATAAAAGAAAGTGCTATTTGTTGTAATGGTGAATGTCTTATGATAAAGTCAACAGAATTGAATAATGCATTATTAACAACACTCTATTATTAATTATATTGTTGCATTTTAAAAGACGATGGACTGGGGACCGGTGAAGGGCGAACCAGGCCTCTGTGAAGGATGCTGGGATGGACTGCAGCAGACACCTGGACAGGATCCTGGACAGGATTGTAGCAGGTATGGAAAATCAATAAATGACTGAGAAATAAGGTTTGAGGTTCTATCCTATTGTCAGATCAAAACATGAGAAAATGCATTAGTTTATGTTTTGTTGCAATATGATGGAAGAGAAGAGAAGTGAGCAGGAGCAGATGGAGGAGAGAGGAGGAAGAGACAGATTTGAGAGCGTAGGAGCCGGACAGGTGAGGGGATAAGACAGGTAACCGAGTTGGTCGCAGTCACACAACACAATCAGAAACTAAATATTTAAAACTCAATGTCTAGACCGTTGTCATGCTATAAAAGCAAGACTATGGAAAGGGTTGATGCCGTCCTTTTTACAGTGAATGATGTTTATTTTGTGGTGAATCAGAGATGATGAATCTGTCTTTACGTGTGTGCAGTCGCTCAGACTCCTTCTGCACTGGACGCTGACGTTGTTAACAACGCTCAGTCTCAATGGTAACGGTGGCAAGATGGTCACCTTCTGAGTACTGGGATGCTGGCGTCGTCATCGATGTGATGACAAAGAAGGATTAAGCAAATGTAAATTCTGGTCTAAAGATCTTCAAAAGTGAGACGATCGGTTGTAACTATGTGATAAAGACACCTCACAGCATTTTCAAATGAGGAAATGCAAAACCAACTACATTTGCAAAAGAAAAATTCAGTGCTCCTCCTAGAAGGTTTTTGTATTCTAAGACTGAAAATACTGAAAGATCTGATGGCGAGCGACGACCTCCACGAAGCAGAGCCCAACAGAAACGCCCCACGTCTGATTCTTCACGCTTGTGTTTTCAGACAGCATTATTACCTAATTTGAGCTGTCTTTCAAAATAATAATCACACAGAGTCCAAGGAAAAATAGTTATCGGCATCTGAAGGCTCATTCTGAAGGCTCATCTTGTTGTCATTTCTTGTTACCGAAGACGTTTCAGTTGAGATTAAATCCGGTTTTCTGGACCAGCGGGAAGTGGTGTTCTCAGACCCAGTGTGAGCAGAAAAACACACGCAGGAAGTGGTTCAAATGAATAATCTTGTAATTATCTAATGACCTTTAGAACAACCTGGACCTGCAGAGGCAAAACGTTAGATGGAAGAGACTAGTCAACGAAACAGTGAAGGATAAACAGATTTACAAGAATGAGATAACATGATGATGAGATAGACAAAAAATGATTAGGAAGTCATAAAGAGAAAATGAAAAGATGAAAGCAATGGTATAAGTATAGATCTAGTGGACAGGCAGGGAATGTGTGTGTAAAAGGGTCAAACAGAGCGGAAGAAGGGATGAGTAAATGATGAGATGGAGAGGAGAGGAAGCCGGGCCTCAGCTAAGTCAGCGGCCAGATACTGTAAATCCCTCCAACCTGTAAATAATTCATAAACACCTCTTTCCATGCTGATGATCGCTTTTATTTTATCACTCACATCCGCTTCATACTGTCGACTCGACCCCTGAGCTTATTGTAGCACAAATACACTTTTGTTCAACACACCGCTTTTATCCCCTCACCAGCATCTTCTGTCTCTTTACTGGTGTTGCGTTATTGATCTGTATTCCTCTGCTTTTTCTTAGTTCTTCTCCATCTCCTTGATTTCACTTCTTTGAAGTCGACATATCTCGACGTAATAAGGCTTGAATGTACAGGATGCAACCATGGACCAGACTCACTGAATCAGAATCAGGCGGGGATGAGCGGAGCAGAGCTTCAATAAGTCACTGAGTTTCTACCTAAAACTTTTCACACACGATAAACAAGCATCCAAAAAAGCACCACCTGCTTATATGCAACCATGTGTTGTAAACAAAAGTGTTAAGAAGTTGGAAAGGGGACAGTTTGCATTTGTTCATGTGTGAAATGGCACCAGAAGACTATTTTGTTGCGTCTGACTCTTGTGCAGGTTCTGTCTGTAAACGAGGATTTGTTCTCAGACTTTTATCTGGTGAGATAAAGGTTGATGATGATAACAATCAGGTGTATTTAAAGCAAATTCAGGTGGGCATGCTGACGTTTGTTAGGCCACGTGTGTAAAAGAACTAGGACTAACCTTTTTCTTTCTTATAACACAAATTTATCAACTTGCTTGTACCCCCTCATGACTTCATGACACCTGGTACCCCAGTCTCAGCACCCCTGTGTCGGGCCGACTCCTACGGTCCAAAACGTGCAGGGCAGCCTGAGGAAGCAGCACAACACATGACTTTTGTAGGATGAGGTTCTAACATTAGGCTACGTCTTAAATCATGCAAGAACACGTTTTCAGAAGGTTCATGTTAAAAATAAAATAAAACGAAATAAAATAAAATAAAATAAAATAAAATAAAATAAAATAAAATAAAATAAAATAAAATAAAATAAAATAAAATAAAATAAAATAAAATAAAATAAAATAAAATAAAATAAAATAAAATAAAATAAAATAAAATAAAACAAAACAAACGAAATAAAATAAAATAAAATGAATATTTAATATTAAATAATTATACTTTGAAGATCAAGCGTGGAATTAAGCCATATAAAAATAACCAGAACATGTTTCCGTGAAAAGGAAAACTTCAGTTCCAGCAAACAAAGAGAGAAAGTGAAGTTGGAGTTGTTGGCTGCTCTACGCCTTCTGCCCCAGTCATCCGTTCCTACTGCCTCATGATTAAAGAGTGGGAGATAACACGCCAGATGCTCTCCTGTGGGAAAAGGCTCTGCCATGAGAAAAGAATGGCATCAAAGGATTCACTAAAGTTATGATTAAATAATTTAACTGGCATGTAAAATTAAATATACACAGTATGTTAGGGATTTAGATGGGAGAAACGTTATCATCTGTCAAGGACGCAGACATTTCATTGAAAATACTTGGTGAATAACAATAAGCAGAACAAGGTGGTTGTAAAACACGTCAAGCAGGTTTGTGTGTTGTAAGTCAAAATTGTGTTGGTCGTCAGAATAAGGAGAAGCTAAACCACCTTGGGTCTTGTTTATTATTTTTGTTACTGAAATGACCACGGAGCGCCCAGCCTTTCCACATGTCTGGGGCTTTACTTTCCAACCGCCTGAGGTACCAGTCTGTTCACAATCAGCTCATAACAGACAACCAAGCAGTGCTCCGCAGCATCGAAAAGGAATCTTCCTAAAGGTCACGTACACAAAGCATGAGAAGACAAGAACTGGGAAATGCCTGTTTGCTTAATACAAAATGGTTAAAAGCAGCTGCACTCGATCAATCATCAGTGATCTACTGTTAATAACGTTACCATGGAGGTGTGTGAACGTTACTGAACAACACATTCGCTCAATTCCATTATACTTTATTAACTTCCAGAGAGAAATGATATTGTTAGTTGTGAGTCATTATTATAAAGTCACTTTCAAGAATGTTTGTAAAAGTCTATGTTGCAGTGACCTGAGAAGTCTCTGAATGAAGACTTTGTGTTGTTGACTCGTGCTGTAGGATGTTTAAGCAGTATTCCTCCCCCCACATCAGCTCCAGACAGCCCCAACCTAGTGATGGAGGACTGTTATTCAAGTGAAAAAGAGGCATCTTTACTCATCCACCAGCTCCATATCTTATCCTAAGATGGAAATGTTGGTCCTCCCAAATTCCACGATCCTTGTCTTGTTTACACTGACCATGGAACCGGCGTTCCCGCATCTATGCCACAAAGATGTCCATTCTGTACTCAGGCCCCTGTCCACCACTGACTCTCCACGGCAACAGAGCCAGCTGGGTAATCCCGAAGATGACAAGACGGAGTTGTTCCAGAAGTCTGAGTCGTGGAGAGTGAAGAGAAATGGTGAGCGTACAGTCCTAAGTGGCGTTCCTGTGCTGCCGGACACGGGTCTATGCAGCCTGACAAGCTGGTCTGTTTGACAGTTGGTCAATAATAATATTCATCTTTTATCTATACCCTCGCATTCCTGTTTGGGGTCACGGGGATCTGCTGGAGCCTATCCCAGGTCCCTGCCAAAAGCCTGAGGTACGCCCATGTTTTGTTGTCGATGCAGGAAGTCAGAGTATCTGGAGGAAACTCACGCAGGCACGGCGAGAACATTGAAGACCGTCCTGGTGTGAGGCAACGCTGCTAACCACCAAGCCACCATGGTGCATGTCAGCAATAATGTGCATGTAATTCTTATTATTGACAATAATAATAATAATAAAGGCATATAGATTAAGACTCAGTTTCCTCTTTTGATTCTTTACTTTTGGAAAATGTAGGTTTAACAGCAGCTCAAGAAGACAGATGTTAAAGATAATACAGAATATAAAAGTACAAGAAACAAGAAGGGTCAGATGGAGGTCCAACAAGACTAATATAGACACACTAACACCAGTGTAGAACTAGCTGATGACTATTGAGGCCATCAGGAGGAGGGAAGGTATAAGAATGGCTTTAAAACGTGTGCCTGAGATCAGTTGCCGGAGTGCTCCACACAATGGGAGCCTTAATGGAAAAGGCCTGATCTCTCCTTGTCACCAACTGCGATCTGGGAATAGTTGGTAGACAACTATCGGTGGATCTCAGTGGTCAGGAGGGAATATACTAGGTCAATAAGTCTGAGATGTATTCAGGGCCAAGGCCATTTAAGGCTTTGAAGGTGACCAGTAAGATTTTAAAATCAATACAAAATCTAAGTGGTAGCCACTGAAGGAGACAATCACGGGGCTGTTGGTGCTTCCCTGCACCCAGCTGCAGTCTGCTGGGACCGCTCCATGGTTGCAGACAGATCCCTAACTTGTAGATGAGCTTAGTGCTTTACAGTAATCGAGCCAGGTCCTAACAAAAGTGTTTCAAGAAAAAACTGTCAGAGGCTAGTGTTGTGGCTACGTTTTAAAATTAATATCAAAATCAAGAAATACTTCTAAATTTAAAGCAAATTGTGTAATATGATTTGTGTGCCAAGATGATAAAAAAACAGATCTAAGAAAATATGGTGGACCAAACTGAATGACCTCCAAATTATGATCATTGAATTCAAGGATGTTTTAGGGTAAAACTGGATTTAAAGTTTGACACATTTTGTCAAGGCAGGTTTTTTTATATATAACAATTCAACCGGAAGGTGATTCAAAGTGTTTTACGGAGACATTAAAACATCACATAGATGGAATAAAAAGCATGATTTAAAATTTAAACAAAAAGAAAAAAGAAGAACAGATAAAATCTGCTTTTAAAACCTGATTAAGTTCTCAAACTTAATCTCAAAAGTATCAGTGCAGATGTGGATCTTTCTTCAAGTGCAGCTGAGAACAGTTGAGTCTCCAACCTGGATGTAAATAAACTGAGTTTCAGCTGATCTGAGGATTTCTGGGAGTTTGTTCCAGACATGTGGAGCAGAGAAGCTGAAGGAAGCTTCTCCAGGTCTGGTTCTGAATCTGGGAACTGATAAAAAACTGGATCTAGATGACCTGAGGGGTCTGGAAGGTTCATACTGGGTCAGGAGGTCACTGATGGATTTGGTCCTGGACCATTCAGATCTTTATAGACCAGCATCAGAGTTTTAAAGTCTGTCCTCTGACGGACAGACAGCCAGTGTAAAGACCTCAGAGCTGGACTGACGTGGTCCACTGTTTTGGTCTTAGTGAGGACTGGAGTTCTGGATGAGCTGCAGTTGTCCAACTGATGTTTTAGGTGGTCTACTGAAGATGAATGCAGGACTAGTGTTTCCAGGTCCTGCTGAGACATCAGATCTTTTAACCTTGATATCTTCTTGAGGTGATAGTAGGGGACTTTGTTATTGTCTTAATGTGTTTTTCTGAGTCCATCACTACACCCAGATTTCTGGTCTGGTTGGTGGTTTTTAGGTGTGTAGATTGAAGCTCTGTGGTGACCTGTGATCATTTCTCTTTGGTTCCAAAGACAATTAACTCAGTTTTGTTTTTGTTTAGCTGGAGAAAAATGTGGGACATCCAGTCATGAATCTCCTCAACACATTTACCAAGAGTCTGTACAGGCCTCGGTCTCCTGGTGACATTGTAATATACATCTGTGTGTCATCTGCATAGCTGTGGTAGTTTATTTTGTTCTTTATAATCTGGGCCAGTGGGAGCATGTAGATGTTAAACAGAAGAGGTCCCAGGACGGAACCTTGGGGAACTCCACATGTGATTCTTGTCTGCTCAGATGTAAAGTTACCTACTGACACAAAGTACTTCCTGTTCTCCAAGTACGTTTTGAACCGGTTTAGTACAGTTCTGGAATGACCACCCAGCTCTCCAGTGGTTTCAGTAATATATTGTGGTCTGTATCAAATGCAGCACTGAGATCCAGTGAAACAAGACTGATGTTTTTCCACCGTCTGTATTCAGACATACGTCATTTAAGACTTTGGTCAGAACTGTCTCTGTGCTGTGGTTCTGTCTAAAACCTGACTGGAAGCATCATAGCAGTTGTTTTGTGTTCCTTGTGTAGCTGTTGAAAAACCACTTTTCCAATGATCTTATTTAAAAATAGAAGATTTGAGCTAGGCCTGTAGTGTTTGGGAATAGTGAGGCTGCTGGGATCTGTGGGTTATACTGGTTTGCACAGCTGAGTGTCTCATGTAAAAGTGGAATATGCTGTCCAAGCACATACAGGTAGAGAGGAAAAGGAGACTTCAGACAATCCTTGATACACACCACAACCTAGATGCTGAGGTATGTCTGCTGGAGAGATATGAGAGCAGAAACCTCTCATCCCAGGTATTTGTTCCAGCCAGGACTTTAAATGAGGCAGGAAGATGCTGTGATCATTTATGTTAGAGGGGACACTTAAATCTAAAGTAACAAAAATCCATTGTTTTTCCCCATCTTACTTATAGGTCCTTAGTGCTGTCCTTGTACGCTGAGGTGCTCTCACCAACATTCCGTGCTAAGCTATAAACGACTCGTCAGGAATGGTGCCTTCACACAGATGCACCTCCACGCCATCAAAGACGCACCTCCACGCCATCACAGACGCACCTCCACGTTATCACAGACACACCTCCACACCATCACAGACGCACCTCCACGCCATCACAGACGCACCTCCACACCATCACAGACACACCTCCACACCATCACAGACACACCTCCACACCATCACAGACACACCTCCACACCATCACAGACACACCTCCACGCCATCACAGACGCACCTCCACGTTATCACAGACACACCTCCACACCATCACAGACGCACCTCCACGCCATCACAGACGCACCTCCACACCATCACAGACGCACCTCCACACCATCACAGACACACCTCCACACCATCACAGACACACCTCCACACCATCACAGACACACCTCCACACCATCACAGACGCACCTCCACGCCATCACAGACGCACCTCCACACCATCACAGACGCACCTCCACACCATCACAGACACACCTCCACACCATCACAGACGCACCTCCACGCCATCACAGACGCACCTCCACACCATCACAGACACACCTCCACACTCTCATAGACACACCTCCACACCATCACAGACGCACCTCCACGTTATCACAGACGCACCTCCACACCATCATAGACGCACCTCCACGCCATCACAGACGCACCTCCACACCATCACAGACGCACCTCCACGTTATCACAGACGCACCTCCACACCATCACAGACGCACCTCCACGTTATCACAGACGCACCTCCACACCATCACAGACACACCTCCACACCATCACAGACACACCTCCACACCATCACAGACACACCTCCACACCATCACAGACACACCTCCACACTCTCACAGACACACCTCCACACCATCACAGACACACCTCCACACCATCACAGACACACCTCCACACCATCACAGACACACCTCCAACGTATCACAGACGCACCTCCACACCATCACAGACACACCTCCACACCATCACAGACACACCTCCACACCATCACAGACACACCTCCACACCATCACAGACACACCTCCACACCATCACAGACACACCTCCACACCATCACAGACACACCTCCACACCATCACAGACACACCTCCACGCCATCACAGACGCACCTCCACACCATCACAGACGCACCTCCACACCATCACAGACGCACCTCCACGCCATCACAGACGCACCTCCACGCCATCACAGACACACCTCCACACCATCACAGACACACCTCCACACTCTCACAGACACACCTCCACGCCATCACAGACGCACCTCCACGCCATCACAGACGCACCTCCACACCATCACAGACGCACCTCCACACCATCACAGACACACCTCCACACCATCACAGACACACCTCCACACTCTCACAGACACACCTCCACACCATCGCAGACACACCTCCACGCCATCACAGACGCACCTCCACACCATCACAGACACACCTCCACGCCATCACAGACGCACCTCCACACCATCGACATAAATATAGACGCACTGCTACCAAATTTGAATTTGCTTTGCAGGTACATCTAGCTGCCATGTGTTGGAGGTTATCTCATGTGTCCAAAAGTCACGAAGAGCCAATCAGATCAGTGTATGCTTGAAGAGAGAGTCACAATGACAACAGAGCGGAGATTAAATCTGGATGTAAACAGTGTAGATAACTGTAGCTGAGGATAAACAGATGTTTGAATCAGCATCAATACTGAAACATTCTCACTTTTTACTCAAAGATTTAACAAATCTTTCCTCTTCAAGATAGATGTATTTTTTGTTTTGCTGCCAGACTAGACCAAAGGTTTACTCTACTCCTCTACACAACCCCTTCTCCTGTTGGCCTGTTTCTGTCGTTCTCAACATGTCACCTAGTTCGGTTGTAGCGCTGACCAAAGCCAGTTTGGGGAGCAGCTGTTGGTGGAAGAGGAGGCACCTCTTCAAAACCATGAACACCACATCTTACAGACTAAAGAGGAGAGGGCCACTCAGTTCAGCCCTGCATCTGGAAAGAGAACATCAATGCTGAGGAGTATACACAAACCCTAGAACACACTCCAAAACAGTGAGACCTAATATTAGGATTTAAGTGTTTCAGTTGCATACAGAACTTTCATCCATTTGGATTATACAGGTCTACAATTAATCTATGAATTCAAATGGATAGAAATGTTATGTGAGCAAGACAGAGCCTCTCAGATGCAAAGATGGGTAGAAGTTCACCAATCTGCAACCAACTGTGTCATAACAGTGTGAGTCCACTTCAGGAAAATGCTCCTCAGCCTGAGATTGTGAAGGATCCCAGTGGTGAAAAGGTTGAATCCTGTATCAGACAAGACTCAGACAACGTTCCTCAACCAAACTCCCGCAGCTGGTGTCTTCAGTCGTCTGATGTTTAAAGAAGAAAAGGCCACTCAGTGGCAAACACGCTGTCCCAACCTGCCTGACAAATTCAAAATGAACTCAACCTTCTGTGGAGATGGTGGATTTTTCTCCGGCTTAACAGAAACAGGCTTTCTGTGTTCTAATATGAGTAAAACATGGTTTCATGAGATGTTCAAATGATTGCATTGTTTTTCATATGTACAATTTTCACGGGGTTGAAGGTTTTTGGAACTGGAGTTGCAGATTTACATTTTTGTTTTTTTTACATGCTGTTTGGCAGGAGTTTGCTTGAAAGAAGCCTGTAAATGAGTCTTTTTAAAGGAGAGACAGTGATCAATTTTATGCATCCTTGTGCTTCAAAAATGTCAGGCTGCTCCTTTGAGGAAGCCTCAGCAGCAGATGTGGATACCGAGACAAAGCAGAAAAGAGAACAAAACTAATTAAAAGTCTCTGAACCTGACTGAATGGGAGGCATGCCGTTTTGTAGTACAAGTAAAATTGTTCTCAAAGCACAATAATGTAAAACAAATCCAGTGGTGATGTTAACCAATAATGATCGACAACATTGTAAGTGCCCACAAAGGAATTTATTCAGGAGCATTTGATCTATAATGAGCAATTGGAGGTTTTTTCATTTAGTAATGGGTTTTCTCTGTTTGAAGTCACAAATGAAGGTTGTGTTGCTGCTGCATTTTCATCCTGAATTCGCATCACTTATGGTGGGAAAGATTTTAAAATTGAATGCAAGTAGTCCAACACATGTCAGGGAAGTAGGCAGTCAGCCAGCCAATAAGTTTTCTTTAGTGCTTTAGTTCTTCATAAAACCTAATAAAGGATCTGCTTTATGAATTCTCGTCAGTATAAAAAGCCACATCCATACTGCATCCCAGTTCAGCCCATTAATTCTGAGGCATAATAATAGTTGCTACTTGTGTTTGTGTGTGTGAAGCCGACTATCCGGACTTCAGTAGTTGTGTTCGCTGGGATCGGCCTATAGAGAATAGCTTCGTATTTGCTATATCAAAATGTAATTAGAAGCCAGGATCCACGGTGTTTGTGTGAGTGCGCAAAGCCATGAAGCTCCTTTATGTGCCGTCATTATACTTATGAGGTACAGACAGCTGCCTGCAGCCAGAGCAGTGGGCAAACACGCACACATCAGCTGCACACGTGCACTCACACTCCCACACACACGGACAGTTTGCTGGTTAATGGAGCTCTTCTCTTCTTTAATGAGCGTTGTAGTCGCTCTTCTCTTCACTATCCCCATCATTACCTCTCTTTCTTCACGCTCTTCACCTTCTCTTTTTCTCTTTTGTACCTGTCTCCCTCTGTCCTCTTTTCTTCCTTGACATCTGTGTCATCTTTGGTTTTTTTGTTTGTAATTTCTCCTCATTGTCTTTTGGGTGTGCCGAGAACATTGTTCTTGTCCATCTTCACCAACAATCCCTCTTCCACTCTTTCACTTCTCTCCGTGTCTCCTTCTGTCCTTCATCTTACATTGACACAGCAACATACTTTGAATGCAGCAGCTTTACTGTTACTGGAAATTTAGACTAAACATTAATGGTAAGAAAGTCGTACTTGGACCTACTTTTGTTTTGAATTATGAAGCTCAGTTACTAAACTATCATTTTCACTCACGCTGTCTTCAGAAAACGCTGTCGATGACAACTTGAGCAAGCTGCCAACAGTTAAAGTGTTTTGTGTTACTTTAAGACAAAATTACCTCATGCAGCTTTGAAAAAACAATCGACTAACTGGAGCATGCTGAATAATGTCGTCTTACATCAACGCCCATCCTGAAGAGCTGTGTAATGTGTAAACCGCCACTGGGAACACAACTGACTCAGTTATGAAAGCAACTGGTTGGTGTTGTTATTTCAAATTCTAGGAATGTTAAAGTCCATAGTCTAATTCTGAGTGAAGGACAACAGGAGTGGGCCAAAGTTCCTCCGACGATGCGAGAGACGTACTCTCACTTATGAGCGCTGAACTTCGTGCTTTTGAATCTTTTGAATTTTGAAGTAGGTTTTGCCCACGTTTATTTTTTTGGCTGCATTTTAGTTTGATGAATGTTGGCACGATGAAAAAGTTATTTGTTGTTTGTCTGAGGTTGTACACGCCTAATACTCAGACAAGCTGCAACTAAGGAGCCTTCTCCGTCCGAGCCTTCTCCGTCCGAGCCTTCTCCGTCCGAGCCTTCTCCGTCCGAGCCTTCTCCGTCCGAGCCTTCTCCGACCGAGCCTTCTCCGTCCGAGCCTTCTCCGTCCGAGCCTTCTCCGTCCGAGCCTTCTCCGTCCGAGCCTTCTCCGTCCGAGCCTTCTCCGACCGAGCCTTCTCCGTCCGAGCCTTCTCCGTCCGAGCCTTCTCCGTCCGAGCCTTCTCCGTCCGAGCCTTCTCCGTCCGAGCCTTCTCCGTCCGAGCCTTCTCCGTCAGGCCGAGACCTGGTCTTTCTGCACAGCTTCACACCACCACAGCCCCTCAGACCTGCCACACCACGCCGGTCATTTTCTGGCCCCGTTCTGTCTGATCCTTGTTTTGTAAGCTGGATTTATGTTGGCTGTTTGGACAGTTTTGAATGTACTCTTGAATCTTGTTTGGTTTTGTTTTGTTTCTTATATTCTTTCTAAAACTGCTCCTACGTGTGAATCTGCATATGAGTCATGTCTTTGAACTCCGATTCTGATAAACCAGGTACCTACAGAGGCCATTCTAGTTCAAAGCATTGACCGCTCCAGAACTTCTCCTGACCCAGAGTTAAGTAATTAAAAAGACAAAACGTTTTTGGTCCATTAGTTTTCTTCACACCAGCATATTCTGCATTTTTCCCAAAAATGTGTGGACTTCACCACATTTAATACCAATGACGAGATTTCCAGTTATTTTGAAGTTTCAACATATGTGGTTGATAATTGGGAACAAGGATTCTGGGCTCTAATGTACCTTGATAAAAATATGGCTCCCTTTTTAATTCCTACTTATTCCTGTTCAGGGTCCCGAGGTTACAAAAGTCCCATAACTTTTATTTTTCTGATCCTGATCGGAGGAAACAGCAGCTGCGCTCACACAGACCTTCTCCTTCGCCCACGTTTCTGGTCCCTTGGAGCACATAGACGAGTCCTGTGTAAATCTAATTCAATGATACAGCCCTTGTAGGACATCCAGATGTTACTGAATCAAATGAATACTTCATAAATCGTTGTGACAATCAAAGATTTATAAAAGTAAATGCAATGTTAACATTATCACTGAGACAACCCTATCAAAGTGATTGTTACAGCAGCCCAATACAGCCAAACGTACACTTTTAAAACGTGTTTAGTGAAACACTTAAAGCATTCTTCAAGTCATTTGTTTGGAGTAAATTACCAATGTGGTGTGCTTGTACCCTCTACCTTCACCACACACAGAAAGTAAACCAGCTCACATTTTTGTGCTTTTAATCTTGTTATGAACAGAAGAGCCAAGAACACACAAAGTGCAAACATTACAGAAAAAGAACTGCGCCCCAAGTCATTACACTGTTATTAAGCTGTGTATTTGTTGTGTTTCTCGCTACAGTGTGATTTTCAAAAGCAGTCTTGCAAGGAACATTTAACAAAGCCCTGGTGACATGATCTCATCATCTGCAGCTCCCTGCCTTCATGTATATATTAAGAAACGCTACCATGAATCATGGAGAGTATTTCCAAGTGAGAAGACCTCGTCTGTGGTTTCTGTAAAGTGTGTGACGTTATGTCTGGTTTGACTAATTACGCCAACAGCGATTACTCTAGACGGTGAACGTTTGTGCTTTAAAGACTAGTCCTTCATTGCTGCGTTGTAGTTCCCCCGGTTGCCGTGGCGGAGCACCTGCATCTGTCCCTCCATCACAAATACAGCTGCTGGGTATCCTCTGGAAAAAGCTGGAAAAGGGCACCGAGCTGTAAACGGGCACAACTAAGTGTCGTCTGCGATTTTGAGACATGCCCCTTTACCTGCTGCCAACTGTCACACAGGTACCGGTCTGCAGTACGTTTCCTGAGCTCATATAATAGAAGGAAAGTTCAAAGCATTATTTCAGGAATGAATTGTTTGGAAAGTGGACGATCACGCCTCCGTTCAGATTTTTAATTTTTAATAAAGCTTATCATGAGGGATGGCCCCCCCAGTCATGCTGCTGTAGGCCTGTACTGCTGGGGACCTGCCGTGTTACGCACTTTATTCACTTTTACTCCAACATTGTTTATGACAATACTGGTGTTGTTAATCTTTGACCCTGCATAAGGTCACAGCAGAGGCTGGAAGCTACGTCAGATGTCATCAGGCACGTTCTGAACTGTGCAAACAAGGGCAAGTACCCTCAGGAAAACCACGGAGAGAACATGGAAAAACTCCTGAGACTAAAAACCAGTTACCTTCCTGCTTTGATTAAATATTTAAGCCTTTATTGTGAAACTGCGTTGTTTTAAACAGAAAAAAAAGTGCCTGCGGTCCCAGAAAAACTGAAGTTGTCAAAAAAGTTAAAGAAGGACGTGGTCCACACACCTGACAGCTGTTTGTTCACGTCCTGGCGTTGGTGGTAAAGGACCACTGATGAACACTTCAGCGTCCAGACTATTAACTAACAAACAGCTTCGTGAAGTCTCGTTTTTGCACCTGTTTCACATCAGTTGAACCAATATGTAACACGAGGCTTGTCACAGTTGGATGTGCAGCCAGAATTTGCACGATCCAGGTCCTCAGAAGGAGGTCCAGAGTCCTGTAGTGGCATGTTTGTTTGTGGAGGAGGAGGCTTGTTTTTGGTTTTCCTTTGACAGCGGTCCACGTCTGCGTCCTGCCAACAACGGGGTTGAGGGCGAGTTGGGTCTCGTTGGCAGTGCAGGCCGCCGCTCGCATCAGCGGTCTCACCAGACAGGACTGGCTCCACCTTCTTCCTGAGAGATGATTTATTCTTGGCTTTGAGGACTGGTCACTAGAAACAAGTCCTCTGTTTCCTGTCAGCCCTGTTAGTGCTGCTTGGCTGTAGGTTAGCAGGGTCTTGTCCACTATGTTTAGAGGTAAAGCTGGGTAACTTCCACACAATCCATTTACCTCTACGTTTAGCTCTAGTCGCTGGATTCTGGTTTCCAGCATGTTGATTTTCTGAATGAGATTGTGGTCGTCATCTTCAGAAAATGGTGTCAGCTTTAGGTCGTCAGTCGTAGTCCAGGTCTCTGCCGTTTGTAGGCCACGCTCACGTAGCACCGAAAAGATAAAGAAAAGTGTTGGAAAATGGTGATATCACTGGTAAAATAATCTCCTAGTGATTTACAAGAGTCCAGGAGGCACTGTCCAAAGTGAATAAGTTGTTTGAAAGAATATTCCATGTTCAGTTCTTTGGTCTCTTTACCGAAATTCAAGCAAAAACACACTGACAGGCGTCAACTGAGTTGTGAATTCCTGTTTAATTCTGAAGCAGTTTCTTCTGGCTGAACTTTCTTTAACTTTGCTTCCTGTTTGTGTATCAAACCTGGATTCTGTATGTGACTGTCAGAGTGTATATATATATATATATATATAATATATATATATACATATATATATTTGCTCTCAGCCAGGTCCTCATCACTTTTCTGATTTTTTATCTATTCCTTTAATAATCAGTTTTCCACCAGCTGGTTTTTGGATTTATGTTTGGACTGTGTGAAGGACTTCCTGCCCTGCAGCGCTTTAGGTTTGTATTTCTATGTTTTGTTAAATATCCTTGGTTATAAATCTAACTACCTTCTGTGTTTTTACAGTTGGGTTCTGATCCAGCTATACAAGTGAAACAAGTACAATTTAAAATCACTTATGTGGTGAGTAGTGAAAGTGGGAATTTCCCATATTATTCCAAAGTATGAAGCATATACGGTTCTTCCCACTGCAATGTGAACAATTAATTTTTTTATTTATTTTTTTGCTGGAGGGTGTTTGCTGCGCAGCAGGCACTCATCCAGATGATGTTATTGAGCTTTCTGCACTGCCACAGCTTATCGTAAAACAATAATACAGGATCAACTTTATAGATTACACTCCAAATGCAGAGCTCATATCCATAATATATTTGCAGTTGAGTCATTTTGTTGGCTGGTCAGTTGAATGATTGTTAGCTGGCTGGTTGGCTGCAATAAGCAGCAGATCAGCAGTATTAAGTCAGTTGAATCTACTAGAATCTATTAGTTCTGGAGAATTTCAAGTGAATGTGCAAATAGAGCTGACACTATCAGCTGGCTGCACACCTGGAGATGGCGAGAGAGAGAGGCAGAGAGAGAAAGGGGAGAAACTGAGAGAGAGAGTGGTGAGATGATGCCTAATGTGGTGTGTAATGCTGTTTTTCTGTCTGTGATTGGCTCCATTTAACCCCAAGTAACCCACTCCCTCGCTCCATCCCCTCCCCACCTCTTCACCAGCCAGCTGGATGACTGGCTGAGCTGCTGCCATCCTAAAGGTTGTACTGATTGTATAAGAGGAATTGTGCTTTTGCTGCTATCTATACCTGCTTTTTTGGCAGAAATTCATCTTTATCTGTCCTGATCCAGTCACTGTTACCTGGGCCTGCTGTCTCAGCCACATCTGTGTTGAATCAGCACAAATCAGAACCCATCACTGCAAGATGTGGATAAGAGCAGTAGAGATGGAGAAGCAAGACGACAACGATACAGCAATTATGGACTGATAACCAAAAGAAGTGATGCCAAGCTAAGATCATTACACAGATTTGTGAGGTGGAGACTATGTGAATGTACTCGAGCCTCTCTGATGTATCAGTTTTCCTAAATGTAGCTACAGGTGTTGTATTTCAGTGGATTATGGAGATTAACATTCTGGGAAATGTAGGTAATCAAACAAAACTGATCATTGTCTTTCTTGCAGTAAAAACGTTAAGTGTTTATAGAGTTCAAGTTCATGAACATGCATCCAAAATCCAAAATCATGGCATAACACCAAATGACATATACATTGGCCAGTGGCTTTTGTTGTGTAAGACATGACGGCTCCCTCAAGGCTGAATAGTAAAGCTCAATAAAGCACAAAGAAAACACTAACAAGCGGAAATGGAGAGTTGAAGTCAACATGGAGCTGGAAGAGATAGAATCAGGTTACTTGTTAAGGTGCATGACAGAATTCTGGAAGTTTTATATAAAACCATTCCAAGAGTTGGAATGGTTCGAATGCAGATAGGAACGAAAACATTAATTTTTTTATCACTGGGGTAGTTGTTACTATAGTTTCATGAAAAAGGTTTGTTTGTTCAGTTTAACTATTCCTTTCCGTTAAGTTTAACATAAGTCGCAAAATTAATTTGTGTTGTTTTACTTTAACCTGATATATCACAATATGTAGTACATGTTAACAAGATTCAATCCATCCATCTATCCATCCATCCGTCCATCCATCCATCCATCCATCCATCCATCCATCCATCTATCCATCCATCCATCCATCCATCTATCCATCCATCCATCCGTCCGTCCGTCCATCCATCCATCCATCCATCCATCCATCCATCCATCCATCCATCCATCCATCCATCCGTCCATCCGTCCGTCCATCTGTCCGTCCATCTGTCCGTCCATCCGTCCATTCATCCATCCATCCGTACGTCCGTCCGTCCATCCGTCCATCCATCCATCCGTCCGTCCGTCCGTCCATCCGTCCATCCGTCCATCCGTCCGTCCATCCGTCTGTCCATCCGTCCGTCCATCCGTCCGTCCATCCATCCATTCATCCATCCATCCATCCATCCATCCATCCATCCGTCCATCCATCCGTCCATCTGTCCATCCATAGCTACTACTCTAACTACTGTTATCCTAGTTCAGGTCAAGGGTGAGGGTGTCTAAGCATGGAGGCTCCCACCTCTAATAGCTGTTCTCAATGTGCAGGAACAGAAACTCTACTTTGAAAAGTCCCTGAATTATTCTAGACACACTGTTATCCTGTCAATCTCCATTTTTCTCCCACTTGTGAATAGGACTCAGTGATACTTCAATTTCAATTCAATTAAATTTTATTTATACAGCGTCTATTACAACATAAGTTGTCTCTAGGATCTTTCCAGAGACCAGAACATGACCCCCGAGCAATTATTACATAAACAACGGCAGGTAAAAACTCCCCTAGTGGAAGAAAAACCTTAAGCCAAACAGTGGCAGGAAAAACTCCCCTTTAAGAGGGAAGAAACCTTGAGCAGGACCTGGCTCATGAGGGGGGACCCTCCTGCCGAAGACCAGCCGGGTAGAGCAAGAAATAAGAAAGAATAGAGACATAGAGACACCGTCAAAGGTACAAGACAGGATACAATAGTAACTATCATCAGTAGTCCAATTAGACTTCTGTGAATATGGGTGATATATGGATAGACGGTGATCCAAGGGGATGAGGACTGCAGGGATGTCAGCAAGTATCCAACAGACATCCACACAGACAGGTGAAGGCAGACACTGGGATGGTCAGAGGTGGAACTGCAGGTCAGCAAGCAGCTCCTGAGGTTCTGGAAGGGCCAGACAAGCACAAAAACTACAAGAACAATGGACCACAATTGTGCTTATGAGAAACTGTTAATAAATGAGGGTTGAGGTGAAGAAGAGACAGAGAAGACAAAGAGAAACAGAGAAGGTGAAAGGCACCACTCAGTGGATCATGTTGGTGCCCCCCTGCAGCAGAGGCCTATAGCAGCATATCTACACCGAAGCTATGTTTAAGATGAGCTGCTCTAATCTGGTCCTGTAGCTGCAGCTTTGACTACTGGCCCTGACACATTAAGGTACTAAATGTACACTAACTATATGCTTTATTAAACAGAAATGTTTTAAGTTTAGTTTTAAAGGTGGAGGTGGTATCAGCCTCCTTAACCCAAACTGGAAGTTGGTTCCAGAGTGATGGTGCCTGATAGCATCTACATTTGGATCTTCTAGGAACTACGAGTAAACCTGCACCCTGAGAACGGAGAACTCTGTTAGGAACGTACGGTACTATCAGGTCTTGCAAATATCGCGGCGCTAGGCCATTTTGGACTTTATATGCCAGTAATAAAATTTTGAATTGGATTCTAAATTTTACAGGGAGCCAATGGAGGGAAGCTAAAACTGGAGAGACGTGGTCTCTCTTGTTGGTTCCTGTCAGCACTCGCGCTGCTGCATTTTGGATCATCTGGAGGATCTTCAGAGAATTACTTGGACATCCAGCCAACAACACGTTACAGTAATCTAGTCTAGAAGACACAAACGCATGAATTAGTTTTCCATCATCACTCTGGGAGAGGATGCTCCGGATCTTTGTGATATTACGAAGGACATTCAGTTGTCAAGAGGACTTGCACCCCTCTACTTGAGGTAACACCTCATTCACAACCACAAGAGAGCAACTGTTTTCTGACTGAGAACCATGGTCTCATTATATTTGACGTGTTCATTCTCATTGCTCTTACCTCATGGTGGCTATGAAGCACTCCAGGGAGAGCTGAAGATCTTGGCTCAGTGACACCAGCCAACCATGTCATCTGCAGAAGGCAGAGGGGAACTCCCGAGGCCACCAAGAGTTGGACCTCTTTTCGTCTTTAGCTGCACTTGTGAAATGTCTGTCCATAAAAGTTATAAACATAATTGGTATGAAGGGTCACCCTAACAGAGTCCAACTCCTAACTAATAAAATCTGACTTATTGAAGGGAATGCAGATCAGAAATCTTGCTCCATTTGTTTAGGGATTAAATGGCCTGTAGCAATAGACCCAGTATCCCATATTCCTGGAGTAACCCCACATAATGCCCCAGGGGACATGGCTGACGTTTTCTCCAAGCAAGGCACATGTGGGCTGGTTCAGACAAATTCCCATGCTCCCTCCTGGATCCAAATAAGGATGTAGAGCTGGTTTAGTATTACATGCCCACGACAGGACCCATATTGTTCTTCCTGAATTGGACATTCAGTTGTCAAGAGGAGTCTTCTCCAGCACCCTTGCATAGACCTTACCAGGAAGGCAGCTGAGTGTGACTCCTCTCCACTCAGAACACAACAAATGTTTGCTTTTCACAGCTGCAACCCTTTACAAAAAAGCTGGGATGGAGACAGTACATGATCTGATTAAAGGTTTATGGCTGTGGATCTTCTGTAGTGGTCTATGCTGCTGTGGATCTGACTGAAGAGGATGCTCAGGGTTGTCCATGACGTTCTTCATTTTATAAAGTAACCTCCTTTGCATAATCATCTCCAGAGGTTCCAGAACAGTTCCCAGAAAGGAGCCAACTTTCTTTAGCAGTTTGTTCAGTTTCTTTAAGTCATTGGTTCTGATGCTGTCATTTACCTCTCCACAACAGATTAATAGAGGATTTCAGTTTTTATTTATTTTATTTATTATTATTATTATTATTTATTTTACTTATATAGTTTCTATTGCAACACAAATTGTCTGTAGGTGCTTTTCAGAGACTCAGAACATGACCCAGAGGACATTTTAAAGTAAAGTAAAAAGCAAGTAAAAAACAAAAACCTTCAAGTCAAACAGCATCAAGGAAAACTCTGCTTTAAGAGTTTAGGCACCTCAAGCCGGACTTGGATTATAAGAGGTGAACCTCCTGCCAAAGACCTGCTGGGTAGAGGAAGAAAAGAGGAGGCACAAATGTATCGTCAATTTGTAGTAATTATCCATTAGCTAGAGAACTGAGACGTCTATGTACATATTTTATGACTGAAACCTGGTTAGTTGGTGAACTACAATGATGATTATATAAACAGGTGTAGACAGCAGACACTGGGATGGTCAGAGGTGGGACTGTAGGTCAGGATGCAGCTCTGGAAGCCTGCAAACATGTACAGAAGAGAAAAAGAGGAGACAGACCAGCACAACAAACTACGAGAAACTACGAGAACAAGAGAGCGTCCGCAGCTATGTGGTTGGTGTACTGACCTGTCATGGTGAAGAAGGAGCTGCGTCAAAAGGCGAAGCTCTGGATTTACAGGTCAATCTACACCCCCTACCTCACCTATGGTCATGAACTTTGACCGAAAGTTGACCGGCTAAAATAAGTTTCCTCCGCAGGGTGGCTGGGCGCTCCCTTAGAGATAGGGCAAGAAGCTCAGTCACTCGGGAGGAGCTCTGGGTTGAGCCGCTGCTCCTTCACATTGAGAGGAGTCAGCTGAGGTGGTTTGGTCATCTGTATAGGATGCCTCCTGGACGCCACCCTAGAGAGGTGTTAAGGGCATGTTCCACTGGCATTCCCCAGGGAAGACCCAGGACACGCTGGAGAGACTAAGTCTGTCAGCTGGCCTGGGAATGCCTCAGAATCCCCCTGGAAAAGCTGGAGGAAGTGTCTGGGGTGAAGGAAGGTCTGGGCATCTCTGCTCAGACTGCTGCCCCCTGCACCCCATCCCCATATTGTTAGTTTACACCAACTAGATGTTTTACTAAACAGAAACATTTGAAGTTTGGTTTTAAAGGTGGAGGTGGTGTCAGCCTCCTTCACCCAAACTGGAAGTTGGTTCCATAGTGATGGTTCCTGATAGCAGAAGACCCCCCTCCAAATCTACATCTGGATCTTCTAGGAACTACGAGTAAACCTGCACTCCATTTTATTCTATTTTACAGGGAGCCAATGGAGGGAAGCTAAAACTGGAGAGACGTGGTCTCTCTTGTTGGTTCCTGTCAGCACTCGCGCTGCTGCATTTTGGATCATCTGGAGGATCTTCAGAGAATTACTTGGACATCCAGCCAACAACACGTTACAGTAATCTAGTCTAGAAGACACGAACGCATAAATTAGTTTTCCAGCATCACTCTGGGATGCTCCTGATCTTTGTGATATTACGAAGGATGAACAAAAGTTTTACAAACCTGATTAATATGCTGTTTAAATGACAAATCCTGATCACATACATATATGGTTTCTCACAGTTGTACTGGAGGGCAGTGTAAAATTGGCTAATCCGTTCCTGAGGTGGTTGGGACCGAAAACAAAAACCTCTGTTTTATCAGGATTAAAAGGCAAAAAGTTTGTGAACAGCATTGTTGTTGAATCTCCAGTCCAGTGTGACCTTCAGGTGAACACTGAGGTGTTTGTACTTCTTCACCACCTCCTCTTCTTCTCCCATGATAGAAAAACTATTCCTCTTAATCCTGACTCTACCATCATCTACAACAATCTCTTTTGTCTTCTTGATATTCAAACTGAGATGATTGTTTCACACCATGCCACAAAGCGGTCCACCAGTTCTCTGTGCTCTCTCGCTCATCACTGATACACCCCACAACTGCAAAGTAATTCTGCAGATGACAGGACTCAGACTTGTCCTGGAGGTCTGAGGAGAACAGCGTGAAGAGGAGTGGTGAGAGTGCAGCCCCCTGTGGTGCTCCTGTGCTGCTGACCACCTGTTGCACCTGTCACACAACCATTCAGTCTCACAAACTGTTTCTGATGTAGTAATTAAAGCCTTATGTTGATAAATGCACTGGAGAAATAAAAGAACACAATCTTCACAATGCTGCTGCTTTGTCCAGATGAATTTGGGTTTGGTGAAGCAGGTGTTTGGTGGCATCGTCAACTCCAACCCCACGACTATAAGCAAACTGCAGTGGGTCCTGGAAAGTTCTTGTTTGCTTATTCAGGTAAACCAATAAAAGTCTCTCCGGGACTTTCATGATATGAGATGTTAGGGATACAGGTCTGTAGTCATCAGGAGAAGATGGATGGAATCTTTTTGGTACTGGAACGCTGTACTACGTTTGCATAAAACTAATCCAACATTTTGTTTTGCACCTGCAAACGTGTCAGTGAAACACATGAAACTGCAGTCCTGAACCTCCAGACTTGTGCTTGTCAGCGCTTCAAACTCATCCATCTTACCTGGACAGGACCTGACATTACTGATCACATTTGGAAACATGGATTTTACGCATCCTGCTTACAAAGAACTTGCCTGTTGCTATAGGTGGTACAGGTGGTAAAAACTGAAAAACTAACAAAGGAAATCGCTCGAGCATCATAGTATCCAAACCAGCATGAAAAACAACTCAAAAACCACTTATGTCAGTAAAGAGTCTGCGTTTGAAAAACTAAGAAAAAGCTAGTAATGAAGAGCTGCTGCAGCAAGCTGCCGCCGCGAGCAGCGCTACTCTGGTACAAAACTCAAGGAATCAGCATTTCACATCTTCATTTGGAAGAACTGGTGCCGTGTTCCAGTGGATTCTGAATCTGAGGGGCTGTATCAATGTCTGGGTCTTTTTCAACACCTTCTGAGCTGATATATATGGATTTATTGGAACATAGCTAACATGTTATCTGAGTCTATGTTAAACCGTCTCCACAAGCATTTTACTGGTGCTACATTTCCACTTGTGAACAATACTTCTGACAAGGTCCTGGTCATAATTACTTATAAAAGTTTGCTATACATCAGACAGGGGATTCTTACAGTGGACTGAATCCAGTCATACAAACAGTTCTAAGTTTTCTTAGTGGTAAACCTCCTCTGAACACATCTGCCTGGTTGACAGCTATATCATGTTCACTTGGGAGGGTGTGAAAAATAGCAAGTTGTCTGTTTTCGACTGCTGTGCATATTGAGAGAAAGGATCAACATTGATGGATACTGGAATCGTACACAATATCAGCGTTTTAACTCACACCATCCACTGGAGCAGAAATTGTCTGTCATCAGAACCGTACACCATCAAAGTGAGAATGTCCCCACCAAGAAAGAGGAAAAAACAAAAGGAATACCTATACATGTACCCATTTCAAATACAATAACAGGTTTTAATGAGATGTGCGATAGGATCTCCGGCATCAGCCCCTGTTGCACACTCTATGTTGAGAAAGTGGGAAACAAGGTCAAATCCAGGCTCAAGAAACAGATGCCTGAACAGATCACATCAGCTGAATATTGTTCAAAGATATGAAAAACAGAAAGCTGCCTCATTTGGGCTGTGCACGTTGAGGATAAATGTCTCAGCACTGCGGTACACTGGGAAACTGATCCACTCAGACCAGTTTCCGGTGCCCAAGTTGGGCATTTGTCAGCACGTCATTGAACAGAGAAGATAAGAAAGTCAGCTGCAAAAAGTTATGTGGCAGGAGAATCTGAGAAACTTAGAAAGATCTTTTACAGCCTGGTGCAACGTTTTCAGCCAACAACTCGGCGTAAGTTGGCATAAGAGCTTAATTAGAGCGGTGAGGGCGATCTGCAGTGTCACTGTGGTCCTCAGCTGCTGCTCTGGTCCTGGTTCAATACCCGGGAATCCGCAGGAGACAGGAGAAAATCCACTCAGTCCGAATAAACAGTCCATGAACCAAAACCAGTAAGCTCGAGGTGATAGGCGCAGATATTCGAAGGGAACGGGCAGAGAATAACCCAAAAGACGTGAACAACATCTTTTCAGATGGACCAACACAGGAGACCCAGCTCAGGTCAAGACTCCAGGTTCACCTGCATCTCAAAGATAAGGTCACTCTTTCAAGCAGATTGATGTTCATATGTTGGACAGAAAAGACAGATGGCTTGAAATAGGTTTAAAAGGAAAAAGTTAAATGGGGAAAACCAACCTTGAACAGAGAAGGCTGCTCAGATTTTACCTCACAATTCCAACTGAATCCATGTGACTAAAACATTTTAGACGTAGAGGAGCCAAGCAGTTTACAGAGGACAACTACCCAAAGTAGAGGTGGGTGTGTCAGGGATGTCGCGGAAACGGCGTTTAATCCTGGAAGTCCCACCCGCCACATGACACTGACCCACTGGATGGTAAGTTGAATGTTCCAGCCATCCAGGCCCGACTGGCAAACTATACACGCAGCTTACAAATGATTTTATTTTTCATTTTGTAGAAATTAATAATCTTACACAAAATTATGTACATCCAAAAATTTACACAAGTTTTAAACTATGTGTAAAGTGCAAGAATATTAAATTTACAGTAAACCTGGCGTGGCGTTTCTTCTAATTGGACTTATCTAACGTGTTAACGATGACTTCTTTCCTTGGTTGTCATCAGGACCTCAAAAAAGACGGTTGTTGCATTTCTATGCAAATTAAAAACTGTAGCCAGGTCTCGTAAAAGTTATGTCATGACACTGTATTTCTGCACTTGAACTAACTGCATGATGAGGTTTTGATTGCCGTGATTGGTCAGATTCCACCTTAGACCATCGAGGAGGCGTCCGGCTGTGCGTCGCGATGTCACGGGCCCAGCTGGCGGCACACAACAATGAAGTAAAGCAAGTATTAGGACAAAACTTTCATTTTTTATGAATTAATAACAATTAATTAGGATCAAATTCTGGTGTGCACAAACTGTATTTTCTGTTTTCATAACGAATTGGAAGAAATGTTGTTTGTGAGGACAAAACAAACATTTTCCAGCTTCAGCTGGTTTGGTAATCGCTAATAGAGAAGTACTTTAAATACGTTAACAATAAATGTTCTTCAATCAAGATTTTATATATCCAATCTTAAAACTGTTCCTGTGTCAGGGTAAAAAGGTCAACCCTCATGGCACATCACTGGGCAGCTGCCTTAACAGGGACAATAAAGATTTACCACATGACACTGTATAATGTATAAAAGACATTCCTGGATATTATCAGACTAAACAGCTCCTGTGTCTCCGAACCTCGTTTTATAAAAGCCCACTCTTTTCATCGGTGAGAGTGGAGTCATGAATTTGAGCAAACACACTGTAGGATGAATATGTGATGTTGTGAGAGGAACTCTTTCGGGGAGACGGGGAAGTGTTTATGGAAAGTGTAATATACATTGTGAAATATTCTACTTGACAGCGACATGCTGCAATATATTTGCACATTGCAAGATGACTATTTTAAGAGCCAATATATTTTTCTTTGTCTTCGCCTTGTTGTGTCTCGATTCCTCACAGTGACACTCTGCTTCTCCTCCCAACCCCCACCCCCATCCTTCACTGCTTCACCGTTCTCCGTCTCCCTCTCCCTTTCCCGAGTAGAGCCCTATAACCAGCAGTGATGTGATTACTCTGCGAAGCTACGGCTCTTTGTTATCAGCCTTCATAAATGTTTAAGGAGCATTAAGGAGACGCAAACAGGGCAGACGGACAGAGGGGCTATCTTAATGCTTAAATGACCATTACCCTTCTCCATTTACAGATTAAAAGCTTTACTTTGTTTACTCCGCCTCATGCTCCTCTCACTCATCCTTCTTGCTGCATTTGTCCATCAGGGCTCTACAGAATGACTTTTGCTGAGGTACAGAATGAAATTAAATGAAAGTAGCCTGAGACACAGAGTAGAAGGGCATAGAAAATACAGAAACTAACCCGAGTGTTAATAAAACATTTTTAAACACGTTGATTGTATCTTAATATAGTTATAAACAAAAATCCAAAGAGTATGTTGGCCTCAAATGATTTTGAAGGGAAACCAAATAAACCCCAGGTAGGTACTAGGAGAACAGTACCTGACGTGACTTGAACCGGGAACCTTCTTACAACAGGCTGTCCAGGCGAACCCACCGGTCGGTAACCTCTAACGGAGCCTTCAGCTGCCCGTCTCCACTACGCTGTAGCGCCACACAGAACCAGCAACCCGCAAATGACCAATGACATAAAAGGAGATGAAAAAGAAGACAGAGCAGAATAAAAAGTTAAACATAAAAGGGGCAGAGCTGTCGTACATACACCATAGTGGAAGCTAATTGAGATTAAAATAAAACCCCCTGCTGGACCTCATCATTGGCGAAGCACGTCAACAAGGCCTGAGCCTCCTCCTCGTTACATCCATCATTTTCTTCTGGTAATCTCCATCTTCGTCCTGATCTAAATGGTTTAAATGAGTTGTGTTCACATGATTTATGATCACGTGAGAGGGCTGAACATAATTTAGATATTAGATTAGCAGAGACCCCCCAGGCAGTTTCTCGAGGCCAATCTGAGTACTGCCCTGTAAAGGTTGCTGAAGGTCTCTTTTGCAGGACATAGCCTGGTAATGGAGACTCATGTCAACAGTGCAACCCCGTAAAAACTACCGGGAACCCCACCACTGGACACCCACCTAGTGAGACAGCAGGAAGCCAGAGAGACTGTGCTGCCAAACCGTTTGAACGTTGCATATGACTCATGGATGCAACCAAAATACTGTTTCTCCGTGAGAAGCCTGGATGTGAAAAAGCAATGATCTGTTTTACTTTTGTACCAGCAGCCTACAAGTCGTATCATTTAAATTACACTTTGATGAATCGCTGCCTGAATTTAAACATATGTGGTCCTGCAGTGAGCCACCCTCATCCCAAGAGGTTTAAAATTAGCTGAGAACTATCTTTGACTGCTCTGGTGGTTATGGTTTGATATTCCATCAGCAAAAATCAGAGACGCAGTCCTGCCACCGGCTAAGCGGATGCTCGCTGCTCCTCAGCTGCATTGTGTTCATGAATATCATGAGCAGATTTTATGCCTGTGTGGAGCTCAGCGCCAGTCGAGAATGTTGTTGAGCTACTATCCACCTATTTTCCTGAATAATGAAGTATATGCTGGATAACTCCAGCTCATCACTTGGTTTCGATAGCTGTTGCCACTACAGGAGATGGATGCTATAATATTTAATATTGAACACCTCACTTTCAAGCAGGGGTCAACGCTTTGGACCACATTATCAAACTTTGTTAGGTGAAAATTCAGTTGGGTGGATCAGTGGATAGGAGGCTGTCCTCAACAGAAAGGTTGACCGTTTGTTTCTTAATATTCTGTCAACATGCAAGACGCAGTTCTGACTTGCCTTCAGTGTACAAGTGAAAGTAAAGGCTGAATGTAGAGAATATTAAGTGCCTAAATGGCTGAAGGCCAAATAGATTGTAAAGTGCTTCGTAGAACTTAAACATGGTCAAACTGCAGGATGTAAATGTGGACTATTACCATTTAATCGTGGTTATCAAAGTCTTTCAACCTAATATTTAATGGAAAATACCATAAACGTAGCATAATACAAGTGAAGAACCTGAGAAATTTGAATAATTTCTTTTTTTGAAAAATGTGCACTCAGTATAATACCAGCAATCAGAAAAACAGTTTTTTCTTTGCGCTCCATCCTCCTTTTTTCTCCAAGTCCACCTTGTGAACCACACATTTGTATTGATAACAATGAACCTTGTATCAAACATTTAACTGATAAGTGAATAGCCTTATATTAAACCATTAAAACTACAGGTGAATAAACAAAACATACATAATGAATAACTACTGAGTAATAAGTTATTAACTAGTAAATTATGTGAAAAATTATAAATTATATGAAAATTACCAGGTGATGTCTGACAATACCAGGTCAACATGACAGTTGAAAACAGCTTGAATCTCCTTTAAATGCTGTCCAGTTGTTCACTGGAGGAATTGCAGCGAAGTCCTTTCTGATGGGAACCCTTCTCTCCACTCCCAGCTGGACCAGCTGCAGTCCATTTGCCATCATCACCTGTTTATAGGCCATTCCCAGAACCCATCTCCTCAGGATGGGAAATATGTAACATGCAAACAGAGAAATGCGAATCAATACTAATAACACAATAATCAGACACTTGACTGCCTTTGCTGCCTATTGACTTAAGCTCGTCTTCATCCCATGACCAGTCCTCCCTGGCAGGACTGGTCATGGGTTAGTGGACGCTTCTGCTAGTTAGATACCCTGTGGCACTCCAATAGAGGTATTTCATATGAGTTTGAGGTCCAATATGAGGTTGCAGTTTGACTCAATACTTCTCTAGATGAGGATCAACAGAAAACACTGGATGGTTTAATTTTATTTGTTCAAACTAGCAAAGACTGTTTAACTGCACAAATGAGGGTTTTGAGGCATTGAGCAAAGAGCAGGGTGAAGCAAGTAGCATGGTGTTGGCTGAGAAAGGAGGTGAAAGGATCAGTCTGTCACGTCTTTGGTCAACGATGCTGTATGTTTATACCCAGTAGCATTCCCCAGATGGCACAATCACAGCTACCCGCAATAAAATGAAGCAGCTGATGTAGAAGTTAAGGAGAAGGCTGGCAGGGAGGAGTGGCCATGGGGTGGGCTGGGGAAAACGCCAGCAACGCGTCCCAGCAGACATGCTGATCAACGTTCCTTCACTTCGAGCTCCATTTACCAATTAGATTAGCACCTTCAACCACTCCAACATACAGCATTATCGTCTACTGGGAGCTGGCACTGCCCTGTAGGGTATGGTAGTCCTTTCCATAGCGTTTGGTCCTGTAATTTCTACTCCAAGATCACTGCTTACTCAGTAATTTGGAATAGGTCATCCGTTCTTCCAACGAGGCAGCCCGCACATCAGCCATCTCTCTACGCACTAATCACTTATTTAGACATCAAGGTTTCCTCCAGACTGTCGGAGCTGACTGGACTCAACTTCACCCCACAGTTAAAACCGTAGGTGATGATCTTCAACGCTGGGTAAATCTACCCGTCTATCACGGGCAGAAGAGCAATAATTAAAATGGCAATTCTCCCTAAAACGTATTATTTATTATCAATGATCCAAAGGAAAAGCCTTGTTGCACCTGGTTTAAATCTTTAGATTCAATTATTACAAAATTCTATTAGAAGAATAAAACACCAGGGATTAAACTAAGTACTTTACAAAAAACTAAATCTCAGGGAGGCTTAGAAGCTCCACATTTCCACCATCGCTCTCTCGCCACCCAACTTCAATATATACAAATGGACTCACCGCAGTCAGTCAGACGTCAGCTGGCTGGACATCCAAGAGGAACTATGCAAAGACCTCCGGATCTCTGACATCCCATTTCTAAGTCAGCCCATCGTCCATGTTTTAAAGCAATAACAGTAACTACTCCTGTGACTGCAGGGTGGAAATTTGATCAAATCACAAATTCACTCTTTGCTATTTGTAATCTCACTCCAATCTGGAATAACCCAGACTTGATGAACAACAGAACTCCCATCAACATTCGTACGTGGGCTGGTAAGGGGATCCCTCATCTTAAACACATATTTCACATCAATAGTTAACTGTTATCATTATTACCATTATTACTATTCTCTCATCATTATTATTTTTTCATCTGAGTGCCAATACTCCGCACTAATATCAACATGCCAACTTACACACACATACACATTGTATGTGCTGGTGAACACTCAGGTACTTGTATGAGTCCATGTCTCATGTCTTTTCCCTGGATGCTCACCGGTGTGGTGGGGCTGGACTTCCTCCGGAAGTCTATGACCATCTCCTTTGTCTTGCTGGTGTTAATTTGCAGGGCATTAGTCTCACGCCAGCTGACAAAATCATTGATGATCCCCCCTGTATTCCTGTTCGTTCCGATGACGTATGTGCGTCCGATGACGGCTGTATCGTCTGATGAGATAAGCAGTCAGGGTCACAGGTCTGTAGCGGTTGGGCTTCCCGGGATGTGCGGTCTTTGGCACTGGAACCACGCAGGAAGTCTTCCTCAGTAACCCTCTCCAGACTGAGCTCAGGTTGAAGATATGCAGGACCACCTGACAGAGCTGGTCTGCACAGTCCCTGAGCAGTCTGGAGCAGATTCTGTCCGGACCTGCTGCCTTCCTGACCTCCGTCCTCCCGAGCTGGCTGTCACCTGATTGGCTGTGAGGCAGACCTGAGGCTGGGCTGGAGGATGGGGCCGGCTCTGTTGTAGAAGGGGATGAGCTGGGGTGATGTGAGGAAAGTGGCTGCATACAGAGGGGGGTTGATGGAAGCTGGGGGGTGGGGAGGTGGTTGATTGCCCAGAGTTGAATCTACTGAAGAACAGATTCAGGTCGTCAGCCCACCCCCGGTCAGCAGACACTGTGGCTTCTCCGTTGTCCTCGAAGTGCCGTCATGTTCTCATTCAGCAGGGCCTCAGCTCGGGGGTCATCCACGGTTTATTGTACCATCTGTATCTGTATCTGTTTTCTTTGTTTTTCTTTCAGCACAGACATTGATATAATCTGTGATGTGGTGGGTGAGGGCATCAATGTTCTCAGCAT
>CM026205.1:29795844-29805844 GCA_014839995.1 Xenentodon cancila
TACACGGAGCAAATGGGACTTAATAGAAGATGAGGTCACTATCTCTGGACTCAGTGTATCGCGGGCCATTATGAATGTTCTGCAGATGAAAGTAATTCACACTAAACGCTTATTAGAAGTGTACAAAAGCCTCGAATTAGTGCCTGAATAGTGCCATTGGTGATTATTATGATTTTTTTGATCTTATTAGTATAACAACATTTTTCCATGCATATAACAGTGTAGTGTAAAGGCACTTTTAAAAGTAAAGAAGAATAAAAAAAGTCTTGCACACGCATGATAAATGTCAGTTTGAATGTTTGTGGTAGCGAACGTGTAGTCTCGACATCAAACGAAGCAATAACAACAGTTTTTGATCATCTAGTAGTCAGAGTAATTCTTTCATCAATTAATGAACCACTTATTTTAAGAGTATCAAAAATTGGTCTGACTGCTGATTTACACTCAGTGTAGTAGTGAATTCAAAGTCTCGTGGTTATTATATGAATGTGTACATGTCATGTTAAAGCAACTGAAAACACGGCAGGAGTGCTTTTACAGACAGCACTGGTGTTTGACAGGATGTCACTCGCACCCACTCCATTAACCTGTTGACCTGACACTTTGGTCCACAGCATCTTGCAAAACAAGGGACACAATCAAGCCAAAAAAGTAGAGGGACGTGCACTTTCATAGTTTTTTAACAAGATTTCCTGTGTTTGCTTTAGATAACAGGGATGGCATGGAAGCACATTTTACAGAAGTGCCAGGAATCACAAGGTGTGAATGGTTAGCACCACTTCCTTCCTTTTCTTGAGTCCTTGTTTGGAGGACTCATGCAGGAAGACTCACCTGGGGTTTACTTATGTCTTCACACGAGCGCTACAGACAGGACTTGATGCTTCAGTGACAGATTACTTGTTTAAAGCAGGTTCTAATTATTGTGCATTAAAGTTCTCACGCTTTCTGCGACTTGTACGGATAACCGAGACAGAAGAAAGTGTCAGTCAGCGGTACGTGCTGCATCGTGCATCCCTGAATGCTCCAAAACTCACAACAAATGGTAGCACAAATACTGCCACTGTCACCAGTGCAACATGATCACTTGGTGGTTAGGATTACTGCCTCATGGGTGGAGGGGCCCTAATTTGAACCCTGGTGAGGCCTTATTTGTGGAGTTTGCAAGTTCTGCCCATGCTTGCATGGGTAAACCAGAGAGTTGGGAAAGCTGCTGCAGACCCTTCTGCTCCTATACTGGAAAAGGTGTGTAGATAATGGATGGATAGATACTGAATCAGTTGCAACAATTCAATTCATTTTATTTATATAGCGTCTATTACAACAGTCCTTCTCCTCCTAAATCCTACAATCATCTCCCTTGTCTTGTTCACATTCAAGATGAGATTATTGTTTCTACATCATGCTGCAGAACGGTCCACCAGTTCTCTGTACCCGGTCTCTTGTACATCACTGATACACTCCACAACTGCAGAGTAATCTGAGTATTTCTGCAGATGAGAGGGCCACGACTTCTACTGGAAGTCTGAGGTGGACAGCGTGAATAGGAGTGGTGAGAGTGCAGTCCCCTGTGGTGCTCCTGAGCTGCTGACCACCTGGTCCGACACAACCATTCAGTCTCACAAACTGTGGTTTGTTTGTCAGCAATCCAGGTGATAGTGGAGACATCAATCTGTGTCTTTTGGGTTTTTGTACATAGTAACACAGACCGAATAGAGTTAAATGCACTGGAGAAATTGAAGAACATAACGCTGCTTGCCTTGACTAGAGCAGGCACCATCCACCAACTGAAGCAAGTGTATGATTCAACTTCAACTTCAACCCTATGGCAATAAGCAAACTGCAGTGAGTCTTGTTTGCTTACCAAGGTGGACCAATAAGAATCTCTTCAGGGCATTCGTGTTGTGTGGTGTTAGGGCAACAGAGCTGTAGTTGTTAACAACAGCTGGATAAATCTGCCATGCCACCATCAGATTTGCAGATCAAAGAAATGGACTGATGACGTTTTCACATCCGATACATTTGTGTCCCAGAAATGCAATAAAAAAATAGCCTTTGGTTAGTGAGATGATGATGCTTGATGTTATGTATTGTTTGTTATTTATTTAATTTAACTTTGCAGGTGCTGTACAAAAGAGGAACAAAAATCAATTTTCAATTCATTAAGTAGTTGCTTGTATTTGTTGATAATCCAAAGTGACATCTTGACCACTGATGGGGAAAGTAGTCCCAAGTGTGCACACTGCATTAAATTGTCCACAGCTTTCTGGTGAAATGATATACGAACATGTAATGAATACAAAATATGTCATGAAGTTTATTTCTTTCACTTGTGTACAATTTTTACTATTGTGGATTTATTAAAACAAACATGAGAGGTGTGATAACCTACCCTGGTCTTCCCCATTAAACTGTAATTAATATCTATTAATAGTGATTGTTTGAAACAAATAGGAAAATATGATATATGCACACTTAAACTATAGATTTTTATTAATAACATGTGCTGAGTATTAGGTCTAAGAAGTCAGCGTGCCAAACCAAAATGACCAAAATGCTTACAAATCCTACCACCGACGGCTAAACATTGAGTCACTTTTGTCTTTGTCACACGATTGAATTTCCTGTGGACGCTACCGTTTTAAATGCACTTTCTCCAGATCAGGTTTTTATTTCTGTCCAAATGTAAAGTTCTAAGAAAATGTGGGTGTCAAATGAATTATTGTGCACTCGGTTTCATTTTGAGGCGCAGTTGTCATTTGTGAGTACATAATGGTAGCTTTAATAACCGTAAAAGGAACATAGTAGGAAAAAGAGAGGAGGGCAGCTGGCGCTCCAAAAGCCACGTCGAAATGAGTCACCATAGCATTTCCCTCTAAACATCATGCCATTTAACAAGCACACTGCTTTAAGTCATTCCACATTGGGTTGTGATCTTACTTTGCATATATTTAAAGCGAGTGCTGGTTCCTCTTGTTCCTGCTTCTCTGAAACTTTGGTGTGCACGTTTTTACAACAGCAACGTTCCTACTGACAAGCAGTGAGTCATTTTTATCCCGGCAAGGCAGGAGATGTCCGGATTACAAACACAACATTTGATGTCCTCCAAGGACCTCACTAACTGTATATACACTTTTACTGGACAACTATCTCCCAACTGTGAGCAAAAGAAAAGCAGTACAACTATACATTATTATGAATTATGAATAGGAAGTAATGCTTGGAAGTGACACTTTACCAACGTGGTTCAGTGTTACAGCTTTTATTCCTGTTTTTCATCTTGTTCTTGTCATGTGATGTGAAGGCAAAAGAAATGGTGGTGGTAGTTCACCAAGACAGGAACTCTGATTCACTCCTGATTTCTGATTCACTCCTGATTTCTGATTCACTCCTGATTTCTGATTCACTCCTGATTTCTGATTCACTCCTGAATTCTGATTCACTCCTGATTTCTGATTCACTCCTGAATTCTGATTCACTCCTGATTTCTGATTCACTCCTGCTTTAGTGTAAATGCTTAATTCCCTGAAATAGATCACACAAAACACAACTTTGTCTCTTTGTTTGGGGGGTCCAAGCTAGATGAGTAATTTGGAGAGCAGTCGGACTTGAAGAGTATGGTAACGTCACAGATCCTGAACAGAGTACAATTATCCATCTTCTCCATCTTTTACTGCAACCACTGACATATTGCTGCATTTGCTCAAACGCCAAAGTGGATAGTGCAAAGCTCTGACTCTATCTTCACAAAGCAAACACCCAGCAAAAGAGAGGAGTTGAGTTGCTGACTCCATCACTAAAACTGGCTGTTATTTGGGGGATTTTTTTACACTATTTAACTCATCTCTCCACAGCAAAATGCATTTTGGCCTCAGAATTCATACAAATTAAACTTAAAAAATGACTTGATCACAGATTGGGTCTGTGACAGTGTTGGGAGCAAGCAACACTTTGACTTCCTAGTGTGCACAGTGACACGGCAAGCTGAAGAGCAACGTTTGCCTCCACTTTGAACTTTTCCCACACAGTTTTACAAACCTTCACCAGAGACATCTCAATGAACGAGCCAGTTCTCCAAATATTGTCAAAATTATTAAAATATTTTGCAGCATTTTTGAGAGGGCATATATATATATATATATATATATATATATATATATATATATATATATATATATATATATATATATATATACACACACAAACAAAAGAAACTTGGAAAAAAATTCTATGGCACAATATTTATTTGCCAGTTGTTTTATTTGTTTGGCTGCAGTTTGACAAACGGGCCATTTTTAAGTACCTTACCGTGGCTTTTAAAGTAGACACGGTCCCTTTAAAGACTGCGGGTAGTTAAAAAGGCTTTTTGTTTGCCTGTGCATGTGTGTGTCTCTGCTTTTCTTTGTGCCAACAACAAATGAGTTTCTTGATATCACTGTGTTTTCATCAGTGCCACACTGACAGGCTCTATTAAAACCACCCTTGGACTCATTCTCATCACAGTTTGACAGGAGTAATTCCCATGGCAAGCAGGACAGCGAGATGGAGAGCAAACGGGAGCTAACACATATCCAATTTTAATGTTTTTTACATTTATTTATTTCTTTTTTTGACTTCGTTTTTTATGACATCCAGCAATAATAACATGTACATTCTTTGCTTTTACCAAGAGGACAAATGCTTTGCAGCTTTGAACTGATCAAGCAGAGTTTTTCCTATTTTCTTAGGGGCAGACGTTTTAGTGGGTGAATGCAGGAGTGAAGGTATTGTCACTGAGGCTTGGATCTTGCTGTATCAGGCCATTTGTGTGGGCTGCAATCTGTCCTGTACTTAAAACTACTGCCTGAAGGAAAATCAATCTGCCTGTAAAGTCGATTCAAATTACAGCATTCCCTGCATGTAGTACGAGTGCATCATTATGTATGTGCATGCTTATTACTGCAGCCATATGTTTGAGCAAACACCCTCCTCAGTGAATATGACGATCACTGTGCTGTTTTTGAAAACTTGATCAATGCCGCTTTTGCAGAGGCATACAAATGTTTTTTTTTTTGTTTTGTCCCCCCTAAATCATCCATCTGCAGCCTCTCTTGTGCATGTGTGCCATTCAACAGTTAAGTAGTTGTCAGTATCCGATGGGTGTTTCTCTTTTGTTTGATGAAGTCCTTCTTTAGTTATGTAAAATTAGAAAAGAAGAAACAAAAACAAACCAAAAAAGCCCTGCGATATTTTGGCTCATAATACAGCAACTGGTTTTCATTTACTCTTTCATTCTGTTGTAAAAGAACTGGAATGATGTGATCGTTTTTTAAAGAGACTTTTTCCATTTTGTAAAGGTTCAGTTATTACAGACCTGGAACCGCTTTAGAAACAAATGCAACCTGAGAAGTTTTCCATATCAAAACAAGTTCACTTATATAGTTACAAATCAGGACCGAAAGGGAAAAGAGAAGAGAAAAGTGAAAACTATGTGCTGCAGGTTTGACAGCCTGAGCTGTGCCGACTCTGGATCCAAATTTTACAATTTTCCCTCTTTCATTTGTTTTGTTTTGAATGTCTCGTCAGTTCTTATATTACTGTCACTGTTAATGAAGATCCATCCGTCACTAGTTGAACTGCCAGAGCCAGTCCCAGTTCTCTCCAGGTGAGGTGCGGGAGCGCCCCGGACGGGCCGCCAGGCCCCCCCAGGTCTAATCCACCTGACATACATGTGTAGAAAACGAGCCATGGAAGTACAAGGAGCATGTGGAAGACTGCAGAAAGGCCCCTGCCCGAGTTCGAACCAGCAACCCTGCTGCTGCGAGCTGACAAGGCTAACCACCACGTACGTGTCCCTTGTGCTTGGCAGTTTGGCAACGGCCATCCGACTTTAACCAGATACAGTAGCGGGAATCTGTAGACTTCACTGGCTTTATGCTTTCAGTCACCATAAAAACTGATCTGACATTCTTAGTGTTTTAAGTTGCTGTAGGAAGCACCTGCTCGTGTGGATGCTCTTCCTAGAAGTAGGTTCCCAGCCAGGATTACTTACAACTTGAACCTGTGAGTCTAAAGGACATCGGTGAACATTTTTCTTACCCCGTTGGATGGATTTCCTTCCAATCTTTTGGTTTAAAATGAGACCATTTTTGACTTATATATTAGAAGTGACTGCTTTTGCAGTGCGCGTGTACGTGTTTGAACAGACGTATCCGTGGTCCTGCAAGCTTCACTCATCTCTTCTCCTAGTACGACAAATCTTCAGTTGGTGTGTTCAACAATGACGTGAATTTTCCATAAATATGATCTGATCTTCATCTTAATCACAATAATAGATATAGTGACTGAGATGAAGATCAGATCGTATTTACGGCAAATCAATTAGTCAACCACTCACACCGTGAAAACTTTGATGAGAAAGCTTATTTGAGTTTTTGCATTTAGACATCCTTTATTAGGCTTAGATAGAAATACAGGGGTGCAGAGCCCCACCGCAGAATCAGAGCCTACAGCTGGAAGCTGAGGTGATGTTTCCGATTCCGAGCTTCATAGACGAGACATCCAAGGGCATCTGAGAGGCCAGTACGTCTTGCTCCTTGTACAGGTCAGTGGACATGCTGCCAGATTCCCCGTGTTTATTACCCCGGTTTAGAGTCGCCTGTCCAGTTTACATTAACGCAGGGTCAGATGTCGAGCTGCCCCCTCAACAGCCCGCCTCCAAGGGTTCACTGCAACGCCGGTCTGGTCTGATGTACATAGGTTGGCGTGGGATGCCGGCACCTGATAACACGATGAGGAGGTCCCGAGCTCCTCATCCTCAGAGCCAGGATGCCAAACACATTACGACCACACCAGCAGGAGTGGCAGGGAGGCCGCCATGTTACGTAGCGGCGGCGATGATCCCTCCTGACTCCTCTTCCCTCCCCCGACTGGGCTTCACGCGGCGGGGAGGCAACGACGCTCATCGCATTTACACTGCCCAGGGCACGTTTAACACGGGCTCTTCATCCAGGTAAAGTAACGGGGTGGAATCTAAAAACGCCCGGGAACAGCAGAAAACGATGACAGCTCGTGTCAGTGCGTCAGCTTCCAGCCCAGCCGCCTAAATGCTCAGTTATGCTCTGTTAGTCTGTTAGTGTAGTTATGCTCTGTTAAAGGCTCAGTTTTCTCACCTGCAGATGCACATGCAGACATGCAGTGTTGGAAACCACTCATGTACAGTTTTACTGGTCCTATCCTGTAGTCCACTTGTAATGTTAAAATAGCAGTTCAATTTCAAGTAATACTTATTTGCTTTTAGGAAGCATCTAGCTTTGCTTCCTTTCCATCCCTACTGCCGTAAAAAACCCGGTAAAGTGACTTTGGACTCCCGTCCTGGTCGGACATCGTGACAGAGGTGACAAAGAGACTGAAGAACGTAACGAGAGAGCCGGAAACCGAACCAGACTAATTCTTACTTCTGACTTAACTGCACACCCGCTGGGACCCGCTGAGTTCTCCTTAGCCGGGTCAGGTCCGAGCCCTCCACAGACTGTTGCACCTGTCGGGGGGTCTGACGGCCTCACATGTGACGCTGTCCACGTCTTTGTCCCACCGGTACTGGACTCCGTCAGTGGTATTTATGCCAACTGACTGTACAGCTGATCTCATTTGCATATGCTACGATATTCGTGTCCTCGTTTCAGTTTTGGAGCATTGCTTGTCTGCACATCTGTTATCATGACTGTGAATGACCACTGTTTGCACGTTGCACGGTGGGATAGGTGGGCCGGCTGCATACACTGTTAGTTCACCATCCAGCTGGTTTTGCACACCACAGCTTAGCCAGTTATTACAGTTTTTAACATCCTGTGTGGTACATTTTGTCAATATCAGTACTGCTACCATAACAGACCCCAGCAGCTGGGGGTTCAGTCCTGATCCAGGTCCTTTGTTCTCTCTTCCCATCGTTTGTCTGCCTTTTACTGACGAGAAGCCCACCGTTGTATTTGCAACCTTATTGCTCAGACAGCAGCCTGCAGCTGCTGCAAAACAGGATGACGAGGGAGGGTTTTGACTCTGTTAAACCAAAAAAAATAATGTTTGGAGCTGAGAAGAACTGCATAATTAGGGAGTAATTCTGTGGGGATGTCACTATGAGTCACCCCATAACACACCATTATTCATCCCATTTTCTACGTAAAATAATGATTAGTTCAGCTGAGAGGGACCTTTTTTCTTACATTTCCGCTTTGTTAAGAAGAAAATAAATTGCCTATATTTGCTCCTGAAATGCTGCTTATATTTCCAGCTCAATGCCAAAACAAGTAATTAAAACCACAATATGATGAAACAAGAAGAGAAAAAACAAACAATAAAGGTAGGTGGTGTAGTTCATTGTAAGTAAATGGACAGTGCTCCGTTACACGAAAACCATCACCACTACAGTCACGGATAGGCCCCTCCCATACTGGACGTGGTTTTGGAGGTTTCCCAGTTGGACATGAAACCTGCTGGGATGCTTCGCTTGTGCGTTCAGGATCATCGTCCTGCCCGTTATGGGTTTACCTTAGAACCCACTTGAGAAGAGCGTTTAGGCTTTGCTTCGCTTTACTCCTGTTCAAACAGCTTGTCATTGTTATTGGGATTATCTTTATTATGATTGTCATTTGTTCAAGTTAAAGCATTTATTTATTCACGTATAAACACAGTCAGTCTTCACTTTGCCTTAAAATAAAACAGCCTCACTTGTTTGTGGCGTGAATCCTTTCTTTGAGAGTTTATTCCATTTTAACGTGGTTGCAGCAATAAACTTCATCAGATTTGTCTAATACACCTCCCAGGTGTTGAAGTAAGAACATCAACAAGCAACAAACAACTAAAAGCAGTCATTAGAGAAGAACAGACAGGCGGGAAGTCATGGTAAGGAAATGTCAGCTCCTACATTTATTTTATTATTCACAGGTGAACACAGCGGAGGCATGGAGTGTTTCATATTCTGTCTGGGCACTTCAGCAGGGACAAATGTCACCGGACAATCAGAAACAGAAAGATTTCATGCGAGGCCACATATATGCCCACCAACATAGATAAAAACCCAACACTGACCAATAAACACTCATTTCTATCAACCGGAGTCAGTGTTTTAAGTCCTTTGTTGTCATTTTTTCGTACTTGCTTGGCAGAAAGACCACTTGACACGTTCGTGTGCCTATGAAACAGTCACTGACAGTCTGAACAGGCCCAGAAGTGCTTGGGGACAGATCACACACTGAAATGGGATGCAGTGGCGGGGTCCGGTGGCGGACGACGCTCCCTCTCTGTACACTGACACGCTGCAGACAGGAAGCAGATGTGCGGTCGGATGGAGGTTGGACTGGCGTGTTTCCAGCCTCGGTCAATGTTCTTTAAATGGAGTACATTTATATGTGACTGCTCATGTACCAGGCCTGGGCTTTAGTTTGGAATCACTTAAAAGAAAGCTTTACATTTGACACAATCAAATACAAAGAAAAGAGCTGTCCATTTGCACACAGTTCCTTTCAAGCGACAGCTCTATCAGTAGAGCTGGCTTCCCTTCTGAGAGACAACTTTTCATCGAGTCAGACTGCACAGCCGCTCGCTCATGAAAGCCAGTCTCATTTCCGAGTCTGTGACTGTTTGTGTTTGTGTGTGAGTGAGTGTCATCGCCTCCATCTCCATGGCGATGATGTCCCATTCAACCGGGCACCTGCCGCGATAAGAGGTGGGGGGAGCAGGAGGAGGAGGAGGAAAGGGGTTCAGTCAGTCAGTCGGATGAGTGGGAAAAAAGCTTGGAACTGTCTGACACGCCCCCACCAGGTGTTGGTGTATTGAAAAGAAAGAAGATTTCCGAAGATCATTCAGCTCCATTTACCTTTTGGGATCACCCAGGGTGCAGCAGCCTATGTGAGACTCAGGTATCTATGGCAACGCACTGCAGACAGTAACAAGGTTGCACATCTGTCATAGCTGGAAAAAATTCATCTAAAGAGGCAAAAACACTTCACAGAAAATATATCTGAAA
>CM026205.1:29810844-29838344 GCA_014839995.1 Xenentodon cancila
TGTTAACCGGGACGTTACCGGGACGTTAACCGGGATGTTACTGGGACGTTACCGGGACGTTAACCGGGACGTTAACCGGGACGTTAACCGGGACATTAACCGGGTAACGTCACGGGGACGTTAACCGGGACGTTAACCGGGACGTTAACCGGGATGTTACCGGGACGTTAACTGGGACCTTACCGGGACCTTACCGGGACCTTACCGGGACCTTACCGGGACGTTAACCGGGACATTAACCGGTCTGCTCCATGCCGGCTGAAAACGTCTGAGCAACACCACAAAGCAGGTAACTGCTGAGTTGCTGAAATCCTACATCATCAAGACCAACATGATGTTATGAAATGAAGACAGACGTATCTGAGAAGGAAACACACTGCTGCCCAAAGCTTTCTGAATCTCGCCACACGTTTTAAGCTCAAACTCAGTGTAAGAAGTTGTAAAACCCGAGTAAAACCCCGGGGGACCTCGTCCTGCAGTACTGAGCTGGAGCTCCGGGTCTCTCCCAGAATCCCAGAGCTTCACGGGCCGAGTCCATGTGATGAGGGTCGCTGCGTCTTTCCTGATTTGTATCCATCAGTTCATGGACCTGGCAGGAACAGCCAGGTCCTGGTACTCTGACACTCCCTGATCGGTATCTGAGAGTCTGAGACGCGTGTCGACATGTGCGTACAAGCCGAAGCCCCTCCCACAGATGTGGTTTTGACAGACTGATGAGTACCTGCAGAGCCTCGTTCAAACGTCATACCAGATAAGTGCTCCAGTACCCGCTCCTGGCTCGGCGGCTGCTGTTTGTAACGTCAGACTTATCTGTAGTAGACTTTATTACTGTTGCGGTTTATTTACTGGCCTGTCTGGAGGATTGATCAGAACACTGTTGCTGGTTTAGATCACTGCTAGTTGAATCACCACTAAGACGTGAAAGTGGCTCCAAACCACCTCCGGGGTCTCCAGAGCCGCATGCCCGCCTGCCTGGCACAACGAGAGCCTCTGAAGCCGCTTTGGACCTCACAGATGAACCTGAACACAGCAGCTTCTCTTCCTGCCACTTTCAAATCAAATCTTTTTCTTTACTTTTACATTTGATGGATTGACTTTGTTAAAGAAGTCTTTTGCTTTTATCTTATTTTAAAGTGTTATGTATGTATCACTTTTATATTGCATCCAATTATAACGTTGTTACTTCATTTTGTTAAAAATACGTTTGATGTTTCATGTAAAGAGCTGCTGCTAAATGAATCTTTAAAAACTCGGTGCTTGCCTGACGGCGCAGCCGCTCAGTGTTTAAAGATCAGGTGAGCTTTACTGGCTCTTATCAACCTGACGTGATTGACAGGCTCTTTGTCTGCAGGCTGTGTTCAGACGAACCGACCAGACCGTCTGTTTCTCAGCGGTTCCAGCAAACCGCAGTCTCCGGACAGAGAGAAGGAGGTTAGAGAACAGCACCGACCGACCCGTCGGCGCTCGCTCCATCCCTGCCCTCACCCTTCATCCCCTGAGTGTTTCTTTCCGTGGGGGCATCACAAAGCGAAGCTTCCCTTCCTCCTTTTCTGCCTCCACCGTTTTTCGATCCCCTTTCTCTCTCCTCCATCACCTCCGTGCATTTATCAACTCCTCTTGTTCCTTCTTTTGCTGCCGTCTTCGCTGCAGCTCTCCGGACGTCACTCACTGTTTCCTGTTTTCTTTTTTCTGTTTTCCTTCATTAGACATCAGTTCTTGACTTTCACTGTTTTTCCACTTGGCTCCTTGTTTATCTTCTGCACTGCTTTGCTTTCTTACAGTTTTGATTCCTTTCTTCTTTAACGCTCCCCCTTTCCATCCCTTTATCCCTTTCCTCCTTTCCTTACCGTTGTTTTATTCAAACCCTTTTCCTAACTTCCCGATCCTCGTCTTCTGCACTTCTTCATTTTTCGTCTGTATCTAGTTCCCTCCTCATTTCTCTTGTCTTCCTTCGTTCCCTTCTGTTTTCTTTCTCTCCCTTTGCTCTCATTCCTTCTTCCGTCCCTCTCTTGCTGCTCCTTCTTGTTGCCCTCCACTGTCACTGGCACCAGTAGGATGGGAGTTCATTTTGCTTATTCCCCAGGAATAAGGAAGAAACAAGGGGAAAAAATGTGTCAGCAAAAGATTTATAAGACATAGAAAATCACGAGCCGGCGACGCTCTGCTGTTTTGGCTCCAGGGTCCTTGCTGTTCTCACTATAGCGAAACATTTCTAACACTGCCTGATACACACACACACACACACACACACACACACACACTCTCTCTCCCTCCCCCCTCAGGAGTCTGTCAGATGATAAAGAGACGTTGTCAGCGACTGGTAATCAGCCTCCCAACTAACAAGTAAACATCAACGCTCAAAGACCACACAGGGACTTGGTCATATTTTCTTCTTAATTTGTCCTCCATACATCTCCTCCTTTTCCACTCACTTTATTTTGACTGCACCAGAGTCCGAAGTAGTTTTTCCCTTTGTTTTTTTTTCTTTTTTGCCTGCTGGGGAGCTATTTGATTTCTTCTGCCATTTTATTTTAGAGCTCATATTGTTTTTTGGTGTATTGTTTTTATTATGACGCCTTTATTCATATTGGCGCCTGCAGCGGTTCGGGTCACGGTCCTGAGTCACCTGGGAGGGAGACACGGACGGTGATAGAGCAATAAAGTGAGAAAGAGCTGCATTGGCTCAGTGCGTCCTGGACAGTATGTGTGTAAGTGTGTGTGTGTGTGAATCTTTTTGCAGCGTTTATGGCTGTGCTGACGTGAGTGAGTATGATAAAGTGCAAGACTCAAAAAATCTAAACGCTCTGCCCGATATTCTTAAAGTCTTTCTCTTTGACGCCTGCGCGCTCAAACAAACACACGCCTGTGTTGGTCAGCCGCAAGAGACCAGTGTGTGATCTGTAAGTCACCGTGTCCAGAGAGCAGGGCCGGTGGCAGGTAGCCGTGGAGCACGCCGTGGAGCACGCCGTGGAGCACGCCGTGGAGCACGCCGTGGAGCGCGCCGTGGAGCGCGCCGTGGAGCGCGCCCTGGACCACGCTCTGGACCACGCCCTGGACCACGTCCTGGACAACGCCCTGGACCACGCCCTGTACCACGCCCTGGACCACGCCCTGGACCACGCCCTGGACCACGTCCTGGACCACGCCCTGGACCACGCCCTGGACCACGTCCTGGACAACGCCCTGGACCACGCCCTGTACCACGCCCTGGACCACGCCCTGGACCACGCCCTGGACCACGTCCTGGACCACGCCCTGGACCACGCCCTGGACCACGTCCTGGACAACGCCCTGGACCACGCCCTGGACCACTGTGATTAACGCTGTGAAGTTTAATTTATGCGTCATATCAACACCTGGTCCCCTTTCAGTCACTGGAAAGATGACCCACAGCCAAGTCAGTCACACCCAGTGGGAGAAACAGACCAGCTTCATCCATCCACGGTTTTCACATTTTCACAGCTCGTCTTACATACTTGAAGTGTTTCCTGCTCACTACTGGATTGTGTTTAAACTTTGTTTTGCGTCGGCGTTAGTGCAGATACCAGTCAGCGATGTGGACTCGTTCCACTGGAACGCTTTTATGATAAAAATAGACTATAACAGGTCATCTTTACCTACGGGGCCAAATTTGTCCTCAGAAAGGTTTGTCTGTTACGATTCATCTTCACACCCTCTTTTTCTTTTCACCTTCATTAAAATAAACTGTGGTTTTTAAAAATCTTCCTTGTCAGTCATATAACAATACTGGTGATAGCCAGAGTTTATTTTTAATGAACCCTCTGTCATGACAAGCAAACTTGCTTAAATTACATGTTTAAATAAAAGTCGATACTATGCTTTTGTCTACTACTATCAAAAATCCATATTCCCTAAAACGTTTGTTGCACTTAAGCTGTTGGATTACTAACACAAGGATCTTTGAAAAGCACATTAATGAAGATGTGGAGCCACGTAGCTTCAGCACATACATGATTTCAGCATACGGCAGGTGAGGTCTTATTGGAGCACTTGAAAACAGAAAATGCAGCTGATTTAAGGTTTGATAATACAACAAAGCATGTCGCGTAGCCACATGAGCGCTGTCAGGACTGGACTTCTTCTTCACACCGTTTCATCACTGGAACTCCAGCCATGGTGGGAGCTAAGGAACGTGTAGTGGATGTTTTCTGCACCTCTAGTGAGCACTGCAGCAGTTCCCAGCTGCCAGCAGATCAAACCCAGAGCTTTTCTTTTTGCACTACAAGTAAATAAATGTTTCTTTCTGGATCTGTTGTGCACACTGGTGAAAATACAGCATGTGAACAACCAACATGATCACGTATCTTGTATTCTCCAGACAAGAACATCTCACTGAAGCTCCGGTCAGATCAAACGGAACAAAGTGCTTTTTTTCTCAGAAGTAAGGAAGGAATAAATGAATAAAGGAATAAAGGGCAGAAGGGAAGGGATGCTACTGAAAAAGGGCGAAGTCCATTTCTTCACAATGCTTTGTATACGTTCTCAGCGATCGGTCCGGGACTGTTGGCAGATAAATGTTTGTGTGTGTGTGTGTGTGTGTGTGTGTGTGTGTGTGTGTGTGTGTGCGTGTGCGTGTGTGTGTTGTGTGTGTGTGTGTGTGTGTGTGCGTGTGTGTGTGTGTGTGTGTGTGTGTGTGTGAGTGTGTGTGTGAGCGTGTGTGTGTGTGTGTGTGTGTGTGTGTGTGTGTGTGTGTGAGTGTGCGTGTGCGTGTGTGTGTGTGTGTGTGTGTGTGTGTGTGTGCGTGTGTGTGTGCGCGTGTGTGTGTGTGTGTGTGTGTGTGTGTGTGTGTGTGCGTGTGCGTGTGCGTGTGTGTGTGTGTGTGTGTGCGTGTGTGTGTGTGTGTGTGTGTGTGTGTGTGCGTGTGCGTGTGTGTGTGCGTGTGTGTGCGTGCGCGTCTTCTCGATGTCCTTTGTTCTACCCCCAGCTGAGTGAAGCAGATAGGAGCAGAAGAAGCAGTAGTACTGGTTTGGTAGGTTTGGTGGTGAGGGGTGCTGCTCCACCGGTCCCGGTAGAGCCCGGGTTGGAGACGGTTGCTTTCTCCGAGTAGAGTGGGATGACATCAAACAGATCATCTTCTTCAGCCTGCTCCTCGACTGTCTGCGTCAGCTCCCCCTCTTCCTCACTCTCCACCACCTGGCAAAGAGAGACAGAGTCACAAAGCTTTCTTTGCTGAAATAACTTCACATTTTACAGTCCTAACAAAAGTGTGTTCCAACTCCAATTTTAGTGTCTATGACCGCGTGCAGATTAAGGTGCTTTAACACCTTAGTCTGTCTGCTCTGGCCTGATAACTTGATGAGTTTGTAAACTTCAGTACTGTATCACCACCACACACATGACTGGGTCTGTCAGGGGAACCAAAAGATTATAAAGAGGCAGGAAAGATGGACGGACAGACAGACGGATGGATGGACAGACAGGCGGGCGGGCGGACGGACAGACTATATTATGCAAATTATTGACATATCAGTTTGGAAACCTGAGGCTTTGATGGTGGCGCTACCTGAATATGGACGGACAGCACCGGGTTCATCTGTTTATCACTTTACCCCGACTCCCTGTGTGGTTAGATGCTGCTGTGTGAAGGACCTGCATGAATGAAATCATTCTTGATCTGCACCTGGGTGAACGCGTACGTATTTGTTACACATGTTTGCAAAGACAGAGGAGATCCAATCTTATGTCATACTTAAGACTGAGGTAGATGTGAACAGATAAGTCAACAATGATGAGTTAAGTCCATTTAAAGAAATGAGGGACTTCTGTTGCACAGCTGCTGTTTTTGGTTGGAGCTGAGCAAAGAGCACCAACATGTGCTTATCTTATTTTTATTACGTGGTGTGCATGTTTGCATGTGCATGTTTGCGTGTGCACGTGTGTGTATTCATGTGTCCATGTGAGTTTGTTCGTGTGTGCATGTGTGTTTGTTCGTGTGTGCATGTGTGTTTGTTCGTGTGTGCATGTGTGTTTGTATGTGTGTGCATGTGTTTGTTCGTGTGTGCATGTGTGTTTGTTTATGTGCGCATGTGTGTGTGTTCGCGTGTGCATGTGTGTGTGTTCGCGTGTGCATGTGTGCTTGTATGTGTGTGCATGTGTGTTTGTTTGCGTGTGCATGTGTGTGTGTTTGTGTGTGCATGTGTGTGTGTGTGTGTGTGTGTGTGTGTGTGTGTGTGTGTGTTCGCGTGTGCATGTGTGCTTGTATGTGTGTGCATGTGTGTTTGTTTGCGTGTGCATGTGTGTGTTTGTGTGTGCATGTGTGTGTTTGTGTGTGCGTGTGTGCGCTGGTGTGTGTGTGTGTGTGTGCATGTGTGTTTGTTTGTGTGTTTGTTTGTGTGTCCATGTGTGTGCGCTGGTGTGTGTTTGTGTGTGCATGTGTGTGTTTGTGTGTGCATGTGTGTGTTTGTGTGTGCATGTGTGTGCGTGTGTGCATGTGTGTTTGTTTGTGTGTTTGTTTGTGTGTCCATGTGTGTGCGCTGGTGTGTGTGCATGTGTGCGCTGGTGTGTGTGTGTGTGCATGTGTGTGCTGGTGTGTGTGTGAGTGCATGTGTGTGCTGGTGTGTGTGTGAGTGCATGTGTGTGCTGGTGTGTGTGTGAGTGCATGTGTGCGCTGGTGTGTGTGTGTGTGCATGTGTGTGCTGGTGTGTGTGTGAGTGCATGTGTGTGCTGGTGTGTGTGTGTGTGCATGTGTGTGCTGGTGTGTGTGTGTGTGCATGCATGTGTGTTGGTTTGCTTTCATGTTACTTAAATGAGTTTCTCTTCCCGACTTACAGCAGGTAGATTTGCTCTTTAAATGCGTTCCAGAGTTAGTGGTGATGAAAAGGCTTCTTTTGATCAGGGCGTTGTTGAGTGTGAGTCAGCGCAGCCTTGATGCATGTTGTCAGAGTTGAGGGAGGCCAGCTGTTCGGCCTCAATGAAATGCAAAAACATCTGGAGGAGCTCAAGGCACATGTTAGGCTGCTGTGTGCAGATTGTCATCTCGTTGAGAAACAGCCTCTAGAGCTTGTTTGCTCTATGCAGATCACATTTTTGACTTTTTTGATCAGTGTGACTTATTTTTAACTTTTCATTCTCACATGCGATGGGTAGAGAAGGTGTACAGGGGTCTATTAACTCCAGGATACAGATGAGTCAGGTCATTAAAAAACAACTTGCTTGTTTGCAGTGAAGCCAGTTATGATGAGTTTCCGGTTATTTCTTTATTCCCTTGTCCGTTAGCTCGTGTCCAGGGTTCCTCTGTTTTATGGAGCAGTACTGACATTTAAATTTAACGCAGTAGAAAAATCCTCTGAGCATGTTGTAAAGTACGTCTGTCAGGAAACTACAGAGGAAACAAAACTGGAATCCATGTACGGAAACAGATTCAGAAACCCCCTGAATCAAAGCTGGCTGAGGCCGCGAAGCTGGAACCACCTCGGAGCCCAGAGCTGCTGAGCCGGCTGCGGTGTCTGCAAAGTGTCTGAAAGTGTCTGGATCTGTTAGATGAAGTGCAACGATCACCTCATTACAAGCAGAGCCCCACGACAGCTTCTATTCTGCCGTCCAGCCTCAGCCCTTCATTTGCCCTGAACTGCAGCTGGGTTGCACGTCTAACATCGTCAGCTTTGCTGTTTGTTTTGCTTCTACGTAGCGCTCCGTTGTAGCCTCTTTTCTTTTTCACACAGTCCACTTTCACCATTGGACAGCAGACACAAAGATCTCTGGGAGCTTCTGTGAGTTACTGTCACCACAACGTCCTATGTGGAGGTTTGCAGATATCAGGGTGTTTAGAGACTCCAAACTCCAGCTTTTCTCATTGCTCTTCCTAAACTGTATCAAGGCTCTTCAACTCCAAATACCGGCCACGTGCTACTACATTACACTGTTTTTACTTCACTTGATTTATTTATTTACTGTTTTGGTGCATCATGTTCTCAGCTTACTATGTATGTTGACATTGTTTTGATTTATCTGTGCTGTTTGTTCAAAACTGGTCGACTCTTGTTGTTTTAAACGTGATATTTAAATTAGAAAAAAAGAGAAGATGACCAGCAGAAGAGGACAAGCAGCGCTTGCAATGCTTTTTAGCAACAGACTGTGTATTCCTGGAAATGCAGTGAAAGTCCCCTCTGCATCCCAGACGCTGAGCTGTCCATCACCTGCATCAGCATCACCTGCATCACCTGCATCAGCATCATCTGCATCAGCATCACCTGCATCACCTGCATCAGCATCATCTGCATCACCTGCATCAGCATCACCTGCATCACTTGCATCAGCATCACCTGCATCAGCATCACCTGCATCACCTGCATCAGCATCACCTGCATCACCTGCATCACCTGCGTCAGCATCATCTGCATCACCTGCATCACCTGCATCAGCATCACCTGCATCACTTGCATCAGCATCACCTGCATCAGCATCACCTGCATCACCTGCATCAGCATCACCTGCATCACCTGCATCACCTGCATCACCTGCATCAGCATCACCTGCATCAGCATCACCTGCATCAGCATCACCTGCATCACCTGCATCACCTGCATCAGCATCACCTGCATCAGCATCACCTGCATCAGCATCACCTGCATCACCTGCATCACCTGCATCACCTGCATCACCTGCATCAGCATCACCTGCATCAGCATCACCTGCATCAGCATCACCTGCATCACCTGCATCACCTGCATCAGCATCACCTGCATCAGCATCACCTGCATCAGCATCACCTGCATCACATGCATCACCTGCATCACCTGCATCACCTGCATCAGCATCACCTGCATCACCTGCATCAGTATCACCTGCATCACCTGCTGATGCTGGTGTGAACACTCCAGTGCATTCACGACGATCTCTGAAGATTTCAACCAAGCCTCTCTCTGCTACACACCATCCTCCGTGAAATCACGATTCTCAAACTTCATTTTCTTGTGGATTTTTGTGACTACATAGCCCTGCGCCAACAGAACATCCTTCAGCCGTTAATAAAGAAGGAATCAATTGGATTCAGCTCAATTCAAAGTGGTGTGTTGTGAAGTTTGTCTCCTCATTGGTCAGCGGGCAACCAAGTGTCTTTGAAATGTGCACCTGACTCCATGAAGTTGCCACTTACTGCTGTAGCAGGCGGAGGTGGAGCTCAGCTATTACAACTCACTCTGATATCGGTCACGCTTTTCTTAATGTTCCTCACAGTTTCCTCAAGATGGCTGAAAGGGTCCAAGAGAACCACGATGCTCAATAGTTGTCATGTGGGCATGACTGGACAGCAAATCAAGGCTGGATAGGTCCATTCTTGTCCTCGTAGATGTTCAGAGAATAAAACATCATGAGGCAGCCGAAAGTATCACTTTAACTCAGCTTCTTGAAGAATAGATGTTAATACCAAACCCTCAGATCGCATCTGTGAGGGTTAAAGGGCACAAGAGCAGGAGTGCAGTTGTTACCATGTGGAGAAAACCGTTGTTTGCTGCTTCTATTGTATATGAGGTAGCAGCAGTGGAAACAGTTTAGAAAAGAAAAGAAAAATACTTTATGCTGCATATAATCATCATTGGAAAAAAGGAGGGTAAACATTTGGAGACCACAGCTTGACTTTTGTACTTGTGTCTCTTTGTAAATCGTGTATTAGGGGGTCAGTAGCCCTGCAGAGCTCTGAGCTCAAGCAGTCAGCTGCTCGTCACAGTTCCCACATCCAAAATGAAAAGCAGGAGACGGAGCGTTTTCTGTTCCAAAATGTGGACCAGTCGACCTTTCAGCATCAGATCTGCCCAGAACCCTCATCACCTGAGTCATCATTAAAAACGTCTTTTTACACCGGCTTTTCCTCCAACTTGAGCACCATAACTTGGCTTTTATTTCATTTCATTGTGTATATATGTTAATTCTATTAACTACATTTAATCTATGTTTTATCATTTCATTTTAGAACTGTTCTCCCTGCAGTTTCAGTAGATATGGTTGTCTTTTTATGCTTTTATTTTGCTTTATGAGATTTATTTACTTTTTTGGGAAATTTTCAGTGCTGTAGCCTGTACATCACTTTGGTCAACTGAGGCTGTTTTAAATGTCCCATAGAAATAAACTGGACTTGACTAATTTCCAGCTGATCAGAAGCCAAATGAACCACCACTTAATGTTAAAAAGGTAAATAACTTGGTCCAGTCTAGTAAGTAAGTCAAATGTAAGAGTAACACACCATGAAGGTCATTCAAACATCAGCCTGACACGTTCAGATGCCGCTACATAAGGGAAAGCAGAAATCTTTACTTTAATTGAAAAGATTTGAATTTCATTATGCTTCAAAATCCTAAGTGTATGTCTTCTAAGAGCTTAGGGTTGTTTGAAAGTCTGAAAAGGGCTGTTTCTAAAATCTCTGTTATTTTTTTTTTATGTGTTTCGTCTGGAAAAGTTGTCAGAACAAATTGTTTTTCCCAGAAAATGAGAAAATTATCAGACTCCTGCTTTCAAACTGATGATAAACTCCCACCCCACCGCACATTTGATTGTATTGTCAGAGGAAACGTAACATTTAAAATATAAAGAAGTCTATGTGCTTCTAAATTTGACTTTTTATTTATTTATATGTACTGCTGGTGCGGATACTCCGCTTTTTGAAGTGAAACCTTTCAAGTTCTGGGACAAAATGAAATCAGTTTGGAGAAACAGGCCAAAGCTCCTCTGAGAACCGAGAGCAGTTGAATGACAGACGGATGAGGGGATGGAGCAGGTATGGATTGGGGGGGGGGTCCTGGAGGCTTGAGGATGTGCGATGGAAAGAGCAGATGACAGGAAGACAGTAGTAAATCAGTTAAAGGAGAGAAAGCAGAAGGGAGGAAGAAAAGACAAAAGTCTGAGCGAAAGAATATGAAGGGAGGGTCTGGAGAGGACGGTGGGGAGACATATGGACATGAATAAATTCCTACTAATGAAGCAGTCCTTCCTACCAACACCTCATCTAATCCGCTCACGGGGAGACGGGACAGACAGAGGAAGAGAGGGTGATGTGGACCAGAGCTGGAATCCCCGCTTGTCTGCCGTCCCAGATTATCTCTGGCAGTGAGGCATGCTGGGACTTGTCGCGAGCCCCGGCCACGGCAGATTGTGGTTTGGCCGTAGTTACAGAAGCCAGGACAGCAGCTGGACCGCATTTCACCATCAGAGCTGGACAAGGGCTCTTGAAGCGGTCCTGTTTCTCACCGCGTTTCTGCATGTGTCAGCGTGCGTGCATCTCCGTGCACGCCGACGGGCTGGCACACGCCGCCACGCGACTCACGGCGAAACATTTGAGGGCCAAAGCTTGCAAGCGGGCCCCGGACTGGGAGACTCGCTCAGTTTAAATAGACAGTCCGGGCAGTTTGAGGTTTTCCTTTCTCATAGCTGGCGTCAAACCCGGAAAACTCAGGCCAAACCTTTGGACTGAGTTAGGTTGAACACAATCTAAAGACTAACAACTGACTTGCACCTTAAATAGGCAACATTGGGGATTTCAGCTGTTCCTAAAGTCTTTCAGAGAATGCCTCCTGATCACTTTTACTATTGCGCTACTGTTTTGTGGTGTTTCAGGGTTGTTATTGACGACACAGCACCGTTACAAGTAAAACGGTATCTAATTTTGCATTTATATGGATATTGTCCTATTAAGTTGGATGATTCAGCTAATACATAGACGTTGAAATGTCCATGACGAAGCCATGAAACGAGCCGGCTGCAGCGGCCCTGGAGGCCGCCCTCCTGGCTGCGGAGGGCTTCGTCTGCGGAGACGTCGCCGTCACCGCCGCAGCTCAGATTGTCTGTGATGCTGTAGCGCACTGATCTGAGACGTATCTGGTGCAGAGGTTTATTTGCTGTGAAATAAACAGAAAATGATGTTTTAGTGTGATCCAGTGCGGTGATGTTATAATTCCCTCTCTCCCCTCCGCCTCTCCTACCTGGAGCTTTTCATCATCTTCATGGCTCAGTCATGGTCGCCAGCCGGCACCACCCAACCCACAAACACATCAATTCCTCAGCCACCTGAAGCTCTGCCCTCTGCTTTGCCTCTGTGTTATCTGCTTATCTATTTTTACAGAAACATCATATTTTTTGAAGGTTTACAGTATTTTGATATGTATAATAAAATACAGACGTTCACAACAAAAATGCTGTTTTCTCACAAGTGACCAACAGGTGAACCCAGGAATCAGACCCATAAATGTTGTTCATGCTGCACTCAGATATTCATATATCAGACTTTTGTTTTTGTCGGCTGCGTCCAGAGTTCTGGGTCCAGAGTTCTGGGTCCAGAGTTCTGGGTCCAGAGTTCTGGGTCCAGAGTTCTGGGTCCAGAGCTCAAAGTGGATCTTAGACATATCTTTAGACATGCATGTGAATGTTTCAGTGTAGGTTGAGGTTCACTCTCAGAATGACAACTATTACCAACAGAAGTGCCATTAAGAACACCAGTTACTGAGCGCGTCAAGGTCGACGTGTGACTGCAGACACGGCGAAACGAGCTGCTCCTCCCTCGGTTTCCTCAGCTGAACTCCACTAATTCATGCACAGCTTCGCCACTGATGCACGTGGTCTATCTGACATCAGCCAGCTGTAGCACCATCACACATCTTCCAGCTCTGCTGTAAACACGTTCAGGTTTCTATGAGTGCATGTGATTGAACGACTGAGGGACCCAGCTTGTGATGTACGTTGATGAGCAGAAGCATCTCTGCATTACTGAACTGTACTATAGTACTGCACCTTCACAGAATCACAAGAGTTTGGTTCATTTTCAGTAGTACAACCAGAAATCAGTGATGTTCGTGCATTTTAATCCTTTATCACGTGGAAAATATATATAAATATATATAAAACGTAAAATGTAAAAAGTAAGTGAGTCACAGTTTTCCCTTTTTTTATCGTTCCACTGAACTTTTTGCTGACATGTTTAAAAAAAGGTATTAGGCAACAAAATGATGTAAAAGTTGTGCAACGCTTATAAAGCCAGTACTAACAAATGATTAGGTAACTGAAAAGAGAAACCGTGAGAGTCTTCATCTGTCCGAGGAAGACTGACGTTTAAACATACATTTACACTGTATGGATTTTATCATCAAATGAATCTCTGCATAGAGAAAAATCTCCTTTTGACAGGAGCAAAGTTGAGAATCGATACTCAGCGACTACGTTCTCCAGGCCTTCAGGCCCCGAAGTAAAGACGCTCCGGCAGCGTGCAGACTTCCAGGAGCGGAAATGACTCAGGTCCACTTAAAAACCGCTGTCAAGGAAAGAGAGGCCTTGTTGCAGCTTCGAAAGCCCTCATCCCATCTGGGAAGTGGGAACTTCCCAGCTTAGGGAATATCTTAAAGCTTTATTTTTTATAATAATCACATCGAAAAGATTCAAACAAAATAACTGCTAGTGTTTTTTAAACCTCAGCAAGAGATTCCTAAACTTTTATTGACCTTTAATTATAGATCTATGTTTTTGGATTTTCTTTCTCAAAAATAAATTAATAATAGATGAAGACTTTTGCAGAAAAGGAGGAAACGGGTAAAAAGCTGGATGAAACAAATATAAAACCAGGCAAACACAGTGAGACAGTGATGGGATAGGTCGGAAACCGGCTGCTGCAACGTGCACCCGTGTGCACACTCACGTTGTTGTTGAGTTCAGGCAGGTGGTTGCTGCTCAGCAGCTCGTCCTCCTGAACCAGCGGGGAGGGCTTGGGCGCGGGAGGTTGAGTGGTGTCTGGGGGCAGTGAGCCGGGGCTTCCCATCCAGCTGATGGAATTACCTGCATGGAGAAACAGCAACATCACTCTGAGTGTGTGTGGAGCTGAACGATTCCCGTTTCTGGGGTCCAACTACCTGAGAGCTGTAGTGGCTTTAGGAGGAAAACATGCTGGAGCCCACATGTTGAAACGCTCTTTTCAGGTTAATTACTCATTGTGATGTTGTGGATTTTATCGTTGCGGTTGTGTGTGTTTAATGGTGTCATTCTAGGTTTGGTTAGGTGAGTGTGAAAGGAGGTCACGTTAACGTTAAATCAGACGCTGATCGATGGCATGTTCAGTTAAGGTTCAGGTTAGTCGGGTCATTCACAACAATTGGGATTTTTAATTGTAATTCCAGTGAAAGTGTCCAAACAACCCCACACACACTGGTGATGTACGACCAGCGCACGCGCACGTGCGTGTGTGTGTCTGGGCCGTGATGCTGCATCTGAGTGGGTGTGAACCTACATATCTGTCTGGCAGCTTTATTGTTGGAGCTATCGTCAGCTTGATAAATCACAGAGCTTTATGGGAAGTGCCTTGATGCATCGATTCCGGCGTTAGTGTGTGGACATACAGGCTCAGTGTGCATCGACAGCCTTCTTTGACAGCTGCTGTGATTGAGTGACAGGTGGAGGGCTCACGTCCGCCTCCCCCGACCCCTGGTTACACCTCTCCAACCGGCCACAGATCCGTTCTGTGGGACTCTTTTGGATGCCCAGGCTGCAGCATGTAGCTGCCATATAGAACCACAGAGTTGGGCAGGCGCTGGGAGGAGGGCTGCAGGAGGCAGCTGCCCAGGCGGTCGCCGCCGTGTCTCAGTCATGTTTTCGTTCAGTCTTTCAGCTATTCCTCGCTGGATGTCTGATGGGACAGCTTACTATGTCTTCATCACTCTGACCCTCAATACCTTAATGAAGTCTCACTACAGAATAGTGGCAGCTTTAATGACGTTATTTTCAAATAGTCCCACAAATACACATGTGCTTTGGGCTGAAAAAGCAGCAGTGCTTCATGGAGGAGTAGCAAGCGTGCAGTGATCTGAGAATATTTTCTTTTTTTTTGGTTATTTTTACTGGAAAAACTCCTATCAGAGTGGCTTAAGCTATGTCTTCAGGACATGTCTCTAAATAAAAATGATCCTTACACGCACTGAGGATCTGAGAAATTCTTCAAAACACGATTTATACAGAAAAATACCATCCGATGAAGAAAACTACTTCAAACGAGCAAGCTAAAATGACATCACTCCTGCTGAGTGTACTGAACGCGTGGTGTTCGACTGCAAATGCAGACTTCACAAATGAATGTATACTGCGTTTCCTTTTGACTCTGATAAATGTGTTAAAATAAGTTCAGAAGAGTCAGTGACCGTGACACACGCAGCGTGCACTCACGCAGGCAGGTGTTGTGGGTGAAGAAGCGCTGCAGCCTCAGACACTCCTGCCACTGGTTGCCGCTGCCGTCACAGTTGCACCACAGCGAGACGTCGGCGGAGCTGTTGCTTACGTAGTTGGGCGTCATGATGGTACCTGCGGGTCAGAGGGTCAGCGGCCTCAATCAGAATGTCAGCTTTGGATGAGACCAAGGTTCTCTGTGTGGAAATCAATATTGGAAGCCAGCGATGAAACCCTTAAAGTCTACTGGCTTCAACTCTGTTTTTACTTTGAGCCTTTTGGCAGGAGATGACCACATGGCAAGAAAGCTGGATGATTCCTGTCCTCTTCCTGCTATAAGACAAACTATTCCTGAAAACAGCTTGACGCAGACTCGCTGACCTTTCCTGAATGAAGGGATGTTTGAAAGTGTACACACACACACACACACACACACACACACACACACACACACACACACACACACACACACACACACAGACACCCACTCACACACACACACACACACAGACACCCACTCACACACACACACACACACACACACACATACACCCACTCACACACACACACACACACATACACCCACGCACACACACACACACACACACAGACACCCACACACACACACCACACACACACAGACACCCACGCACACACACACACACTGACAGACACACACACACAAACACGCACACACACACATGACACACACACAGGACACCCACGCACACACACACACACACACACAGACACCCCACACACACACACACACACCCACCACACACCCACGCACACACCACACACACACACACACACACCCACCACACACCCACGACACACCCACCACACACACATGACACCCACGCTACACACACAACACAACACACAGACACCCACGTCACACCACACACCACACACATTACACCCACGCACACACACAGACACCCACGCACACACACACACACACACACACAGGAGAGACGCACACACAGAGTAGACACACACTACACAGAGACACACACACATATATACACACACACATATATACACACACACATATATACACACACACATATATATACACACACACACACACACACATATAGACTCACACACATATATACTCACACACATATATACACACACACAGATATACACACACACACACACACATACACCCACTCACACACACACACACACACACACACACATACACCACGCACACACACACATCACACACACAGACACCCCACTCACACCACACAACACCACACACACATACACCCACTCACACACACACACACACACACACATACACCCACTCACACACACACACACTTACAGACACACACACACATACACGCACACACACACATGACACACACACAGACACCCACGCACACCACACACACACACACACAGACACCCACGCACACACACACACACACACAGACACCCACGCACACACACACACACCCACACACACACACACACACACACACACACACACACACACACATACACCCACTCACACACACACACACACACACACACACCCACACACACACACACACACACACATACACCCACTCACACACACATACACCCACTCACACACACACACACACACACACATATATACTCACACACATATATACACACACACACACACAACACTTGTCTCACTTTCTCTGCTTCTGTGATTGCAGACAAAGAAAAGGACTGACAACCAGACGTTGGTGGGTGTTCGTAGACCTGGTCCCATGAGGGGCTGCTCTTGGCGGGACGTTGTAAGGTGCCTTTCAAAACTCCGACGCTATGAGGCTGGTGGACAAATCCTCCACCAGTGAGGGACAGAAACTGGCCACTAAACAAGTTTCTCTCCACATGCGCTGTGAGCCCCCATGGCTCCTTGCTCTGTTTGGCCTCTTCTTCTTCTTCTTCTTCTTCTTCTTCTTCTTCTTCTTCTTCTTCTTCTTCTCCTCCTTCTCCTCCTCTTCTTCTTCTTCTTCTCCTTCTCCTCCTCTTCTTCTTCTTCTTCTTCTTCTTCTTCTTCTTCTTCTTCTCCAGTTCTGCCTCGTGGCCTCGTGGCCTCGTGGCCTCATTTACGCTGCTTCACGCGCCCTCCTCTAACTCTAGCTGTACTCTGCTGGCCTGACCACTCCTCCCTCCACCTCCAGTCAACCCTCTGCCACCTGGTCATGAGGAGTTATTACAGCTGCTGTTTCAGATGGTCTTCCTGGACTTTTGCCTTCAGTCCACTTGAGGCTTCACAGTTCAGGTTCAGTTAAAAGTAAATAGCTGCAGCCATCATGTCAATGTCAGCTAAAACAGGTAGAACCAGAACGGCATCACGGTTTCCACTCTGAATCTCCTCCGGTGCCTCTCTGTGTGGAGTCTCCATGTTCTCCCTGTGTGTTGGCTTTTCTCCAGGTACTGCAGCGTCCTACCTCGGTCCAAAAGCATGTGATTGACACTGCCTAAAACCTGCTCAGGGACATACGTCCTGGTTGGGTTAAAACACAACCCTCCGCGACCCCTCATTGCTCCCAGCCCTCTCCTCCTCCGGCGTCGTTACCTATGAGTCCAGCGTAGGCTCGGAGGCAGAGCCCCGTGGAGTCTTTCATGCAGCCGCTGGCTGTCTGATGAGATGGCTGGCAGTTACTAAGGAAATCGGCGAGCCTGGACCTGGAGACAAGCACAAACGAGTTTACACCGGGCTAGAAAAGCAGGACAGACAATCGGGCAGCTGAGTTTGGGAATTGGGATCGAGGTTGGGTATACGGTGTTTGGGTCAATACTCTCCTCTGTGTCCTGTCATTATTGTTTTTCTTATGCAGTATGTTTAGAACCAATTCAACTTTCTTTAAAATTGAGAACCGTATTCCAGGTGAACAATCAGTGACAGTCATCGTCACCGTCATAAATCCGTGTGTTCTGCGCGCTCAAATAAAAGCTCCTATTTTCTAGTTCCACTAAGAGTGTGCTATAATGAGTTATGTTTAGCTCTAATGTCGTAAACTAACACGTGTTGTCAGTCCTAGCAGTCCGTTTTGAAAGTGTTTGTTTGTTTGTTTCTGGCCAAAGCAGCTCACAGCAACAACCCCAGAGCTTCACCGGACTTAGACCATGATTGTCAAACTTTGCTGACAGCTTTATCACATGCCAGGACTGTTATCCTCTGTCATCTTAGAAAGTACTTTTATCGTTCTTATCGCATCACGGTCATCAAATGATTGTTTTGAAACTATTGTACTGAGTTCATCTATTAAAGGGCAGTTGGGCAGTCTTTGTCAAAGATGCTCCTTCCTTGTGTTCCCGGACAATGAACACATTTACAGCACTTACATCTTTTCCGTTGCCAGTCAAATGATTGGAGTACGACCTAGAATCGACTGGGCCAACAACGTGCATTTACAGAGGCCAAAGAGCACAGCGGCGTGTCATGTTCTTTAAGTGTTCGGAGCGAGGACGTGCACTGGCGTGGAAGAGACTGCTCAAGTTGCTTTCTTGTCTGATTTCTGATTTATTCTGGATTTTGCTTTAATTTGGTGCCCACCTTTCAGAAAACATTATTCTGTTTCAGAAGCTTGACAGAAATCTGATCTTTCCGTTTGCTTTGCATCCTGTTGGTGTATTTTGGGGAACGTCACAACAAAGGCTGCTGCGTTTGGGAAGGACGACGCTTGTTCACACGGACACTGACGTGCAAGCAACAAGAAATTACACTATTGAAAGACTGTAAGACATAAGACAACGATGTTGACGGTGGACTTAATGTCTAACCTGCAGATATCTTCTCGGCGACACATGCTCTGCTGATTGAGGCAGTTCAGTTGCAGACCCTCCATGTCCTGGTAGGAGCAGGACGGTACAATGGTTTTCCTTCTCCTTTCACCACACAGGGTATTGGTGCAGGGGCAAAACAGAACACCCAGGCTGTATTCCTCAGGTACTCGCTCCAGGAAGCGCCTGAGGGCCCGGTGGCACTTGTGCTGACTGCATCGGTTGGACCCGGGCATTGGCTTGGTGCAGGCCAGGACGTACTCTGATCGCAGGGAGCCACACTTCTCGTACAGGCCGCAGTCTTGTGCTGCTTTCAGACACTGGTTCTCACCATCCAGTTGCATGAACGATGAAGCTGGTGGGGTGAATGCCAGGAGATCGTGGATAAGGCGAGACAGCATTATCATCGACAAAATAAGATGTGTATAAGCGTATAAGCTCAGAAATACACTCTGCATGGAAACATTGTGCCTTTTCTTTACATCTGCATGCATATAAATGTTGATGTTAATATGGTGGAAATGATAAACTAGATGATCATAAAGATCTCAATTACTCTTTACCTTATGTTCAATTAAACATGTGTGCAAAATATGCATAAGCAGCTTTTAATTCCCCAGACCCCTGAAATCTGTGATGTGCTCTGCAATAAGCGGCAGTGGTGTCTTGTGGTGTCTTAACATTGATATGTTGCCTCGTAGAAAAAAAGGAGAAAGGAATGATTGAATGATTTCACTTCAAATTCCGATGAAATGCTTGCAGAGCAGTATTTGCTCCAGCATGGAGAGTATTTTCTGTAAAAAGAGCAGTTATAGGAGCTGACCCACTTTCACCCACATGTGTATTCTGCTGTTACTGGTGGATTCCAGTTGTCTGATCAAGTACAAGTCACCGTTCTGCAGCAGCCCCGCAGAAAGTCTTACTTGGAAAAAATGACTGGAGGGATATTTCATGTAGACTTCAAAACTCGGACTCGCTAGCAGATCTTGGGATCTGTATCCTTGAATTTGACTCATAACAAAACTGGAAATTCACATGTGTGAAAATAGATGTGAGTGCAGGAAAAGAAACAAAAAGGAAAGGTAAATGAAAAGAGCAGCGGAACCTCAGTCAGCAGTGGTGATTGATAGAAACCACAATCGCATCTGAAGGTTAGTGATTCTTTAATCTGCTTAGTGAATGGAACAGAACGGAACAGAAAATAACAGAACAGAACAGAACAGAACAGAACAGAAGAGAAAATAACAGAACAGAACAGAACGGAACAGAAAATAACAGAACAGAACAGAACAGAAGAGAAAATAACAGAAAAAAACAGAACAGAACAGAACGGAACAGAAAATAACAGAACAGAACAGAACAGAAGAGAAAATAACAGAACAGAACAGAACAGAACAGAACGGAACAGAAAATAACAGAACAGAACAGAACAGAAGAGAAGAGAAAATAACAGAACAGAACAGAACAGAACAGAACGGAACAGAAAATAACAGAACAGAACAGAAGAGAAGAGAAAATAACAGAACAGAACAGAACAGAACAGAACGGAACAGAAGAGAAAATAACAGAACAGAACAGAACAGAACAGAACAGAAAATAACAGAACAGAACAGAACAGAACGGAACAGAACAGAACAGAACAGAACAGAACAGAACAGAACAGAACAGAACAGAACAGAACGGAACAGAACAGAACAGAACGGAACAGAACAGAAAATAACAGAACAGAACAGAACGGAACAGAAAATAACAGAACAGAAGAGAAAAAAACAGAAAATAACAGAACAGAACAGAACAGAACAGAACAGAACAGAACAGAAGAGAACAGAAAATAACAGAACAGAACAGAACAGAACAGAAGAGAAAATAACAGAACAGAACAGAACAGAATGGAACAGAAAATAATGGAACAGAACAGAACAGAAGAGAAAATAACAGAACAGAACAGAACAGAACAGAGCAGAACAGAAAATAACAGAACAGAACAGAACAGAAAATAACAGAACAGAAGAGAAAATAACAGAACAGAACAGAACAGAACAGAAGAGAACAGAACAGAACAGAACAGAAGAGAAAATAACAGAACAGAACAGAACAGAACAGAACGGAACAGAACAGAACAGAAAATAACAGAACAGAAGAGAAAATAACAGAAAATAACAGAACAGAACAGAACAGAACAGAAGAGAACAGAAAATAACAGAACAGAACAGAACAGAACAGAACGGAACAGAAAATAACAGAACAGAATGGAACAGAAAATAACAGAACAGAACAGAACAGAAGAGAAGAGAAAATAACAGAACAGAACAGAACAGATAAGAACAGAGCAGAACAGAAAATAACAGAACAGAACAGAAGAGAAAATAACAGAACAGAAGAGAAAATAACAGAAAATAACAGAACAGAACAGAACAGAAGAGAACAGAACAGAAAATAACAGAACAGAACAGAAGAGAAGAGAAAATAACAGAACAGAACAGAACAGAAGAGAACAGAACAGAAAATAACAGAACAGAACAGAAGAGAAGAGAAAATAACAGAACAGAACAGAACAGAAGAGAAGAGAAGAGAAAATAACAGAACAGAACAGAACAGAACAGAAGAGAAGAGAAAATAACAGAACAGAACAGAAGAGAAGAGAAAATAAAAGAACAGAACAGAAGAGAACAGAACAGAAAATAACAGAACAGAACAGAACAGAAGAGAAAATAACAGAACAGAACAGAACAGAACAGAACAGAAGAGAAAATAACAGAACAGAACAGAACAGAACAGAACGGAACAGAAAATAACAGAACAGAACAGAACAGAAAATAACAGAACAGAAGAGAAAATAACAGAAAATAACAGAACAGAACAGGACAGAAGAGAACAGAAAAAAACAGAACAGAACAGAACGGAACAGAAAATAACAGAACAGAACAGAAGAGAAGAGAAGAGAAGAGAAAATAAAAGAACAGAACAGAAGAGAACAGAACAGAAAATAACAGAACAGAACAGAACAGAAGAGAAAATAACAGAACAGAACAGAACAGAACAGAACAGAAGAGAAAATAACAGAACAGAACAGAACAGAACAGAACGGAACAGAAAATAACAGAACAGAACAGAACAGAAAATAACAGAACAGAAGAGAAAATAACAGAAAATAACAGAACAGAACAGGACAGAAGAGAACAGAAAAAAACAGAACAGAACAGAACGGAACAGAAAATAACAGAACAGAACAGAAGAGAAGAGAAGAGAAGAGAAAATAACAGAACAGAACAGAACAGAACAGAACAAAAAATAACAGAACAGAACAGAACAGAGCAGAACAGAAAATAACAGAACAGAACAGAAAATAACAGAACAGAAGAGAAAATAACAGAACAGAACAGAAGAGAAAATAACAGAAAATAACAGAACAGAAAATAACAGAACAGAACAGAAGAGAAAATAACAGAAAATAACAGAACAGAACAGAAGAGAAAATAACAGAAAATAACAGAACAGAACAGAACAGAACAGAAAATAACAGAACAGAACAGAAGAGAAAATAACAGAAAATAACAGAACGGAACAGAACGGAACAGAACAGAACAGAACAGAACAGAACAGAACAGAACAGAACAGAACAGAACTATTATTATTATTATTAGTATACTGATACGTATATCAGAATATCAGAATATCAGTATACTTATATACTAATATACTGATATTCTGATATTCTGATATTCTGATATTATGATATTATGATATTATGATATTCTGATATTCTGATATTATGATATTCTGATATTATGATATAGGTGTAGTGTGTCTGTTAACCACACCACATACGTCAGTGGTGGACCTGCTTCACTGTCATACAGGAACCTCGTTCCATCGCTGAATATTGTACAGTCTGGACTGGCTCACCAGTCCAGGGGGGTCCCCAGGGCCGGTTCTAGCCAGATACAACAGCGTGGGCTGTCCACCCACCCCACCAACACCGCACTTTGCTTTTCATTTTACTGTGACTGGTGACAGTCCCTCATCTACTCATCATTTTAAGTAATAAATGATTCAGTGGAGTTTTGAGCAATGGGAAGGGAGCTTGTGATATTTGCACATTTTTGGGGGAACCAAAAAAGAAATAATTTCAGAACAAATCCGAAATACATTCTTTGTTGTGTTACTAATACTAAGTTTGTGTTGTGATTTATGACTGGAATCTGGTTTAAGGTGGCCTCCGGTCTCTGAAGAGCAGTGAAACAGCCTTTTGCCAGATGCTAGAGTCAGAGTTGTAGAAGGTCCTCTCATGATGCCCAACATGCACCAAAACATATAGCAAATGCAATATCCAGCTCTGAGCCTTTGTTAGTCTCTGTGCAGTAATCACAAACCATGTTTGCTACTTTCTACACGGGAAGCTGAGGAGCTAAAAGTGGCGTGACTCATGAAGTGACTGACCACGGTCCACAGAAAATAAATAATCCATCTACCCACACAATCAGAAGTTAAAAACCCAAAGAGAATCAACTACTGATTACTGAGCAGGATGAAAATTAGCCTCCTGCTGCCGCCAGCCCGGGTTCCCTCCCTTTGGCCAGCTGGGACGGGTCCAGCAGTGGACTGAAGCAGATATACGAATGAATAATAAACATCTACACCACCTTCTCTACATGTAGCAGCTGCAGGTTGTCAATGCAGGCAAAAACTCCCAATAAATGGAGGAATCTTTTTTCTGCTGAGTTTCTTTTCTCCCGTCGTTTATTCTGTTGGAATAGTCATAGTGTTTTAACGCTACAATATTTTAGGTGAACTTACACTAAATAATCATGCTTTAAACATAGCTTTTTTCTAATTGATATAAAATAGGAGCTGTTTATTTTTTTATATTTTGGAATTTTTCATCATTTAATTTGTGGAAGTCAGAATGAAGGTTACTGGCTGCTTTCCTGGTGGGCTGGACACATCAGCTTCAAAACATCTGTAACACAGAAACTAAACCTGATTAGGGATCTATTGGCTTCAGTTCCCTTATTCATTACTGCTTCTGTCATCCTGGGAAAAAAAGAAACATCCAGTATTTGTTTATTAAACCAAAACGCTGAGAACATTTGCACGTAATATCGCACAGGACATGTTTCCCCCTGTGAGTGACGCTGAATGAAAATGTGCTGTGATGATGTCACTGCGGAGGTGAAACAGAAAGGAGGGCTGGGCTTAGGGAGACAGGGACGTTTTATTAATGTTATGAAATATGGCATAGCCGTCTGCTGGAGACTTCATATCACTGTACTTTTTTATTTTCTCTTTTTTCAATCACAATTCAGCACAACTGGTTGAACTTTCCATTTGTGATACGATTTTAGAAATGTTTAATAAAGGGAAAGTATTACAAAGACCTTGAATGAAGTGATGCACAAAGCAGTGCTGAGGCTAAACAGTGAAATTGTTATCTGATTGCATCAACAACACTATTTAACAGCAGAGGCTCGCCTTCATTTCCATTAGAGTTTAAGTGAAACAAGGTCCACCTTTCAACAAAAGCACTGTTTTCTGTGTTCATTTAATATAACAGTAGTTCTGGCAGTGTCCCCAACATGAATTGCTCCTGAGAGATTTTCTATCTTTTGTTGAAATAAAACAGTGTCTCTCGCTAAGAAGAGGGTGGACCCAGAGAGTGACACTTCATACGACAAAGGTCTGCGTCTAGAGGCCAAACTGTTACTCAATCATGGGATGAATGATTCCCTATCTGGCACTCTGAGCAGTTCCGGGACCACTACATCTAGCTAATGACACAATCATTCACTGTTATATAAAAATGACATCAATATTTGTATTGAAGGGGTAAATTGATGCTTTTGAAGTCAAAGTGTAAGTGAATCAGAGACGTTTTGGACAAAGTGCCTCGTGACCATCAGCGGTGTTGGTCTTGGGAAAGCTGCTTCCTCTGTTGCTTTAATTTGAACACTTGACAACTTTGTCCATGTTTTATTCACAGATTTAGGTTTTAAACTAGTTCATAAAAAATATTTTTTGCTTAGTGCTTGTCTACCCCCATCATCTCGAACACTTTGTTCATGAGACAGACTGGCAGAGTAACTTACCTGCAACCAAAGAGGCCAAGCGAGAGTCTATTAATGTGTCATCATAGGGAGAGATTTCCAGCTCGTCCTTTCCTGTACAAAAGGAATATGCAAGAATTAACAAAAATCTACAGATAAGTTAGAACAATTTTTTAATTTAAACTTAAATCCATCAAATCTGTGATGTACTTAGATAGAATAATTGAAGACATCATTTTTTCCTTTAATTATATAAAATTCAGAACTGAGATTTACAGCTCTGTTACATGTTTCATGAAGTTTCATGACGTTTCATGACGTTTCATGAAGTTTCATGACGTTTCATGACGTTTCATGAAGTTTCATGACGTTTCATGACGTTTCATGACGTTTCATGAAGTTTCATGACGTTTCATAAAGTTTCATGAAGTTTCATGACGTTTCATGAAGTTTCATGACGTTTCATGACGTTTCATGAAGTTTCATGACGTTTCATGACGTTTCATGAAGTTTCATGACGTTTCATGAAGTTTCATGACGTTTCATGACGTTTCATGAAGTTTCATGACGTTTCATGAAGTTTCATGAAGTTTCATGACGTTTCATGAAGTTTCATGAAGTTTCATGACGTTTCATGACGTTTCATGAAGTTTCATGACGTTTCATGACGTTTCATGACGTTTCATGACGTTTCATGACGTTTCATGAAGTTTCATGACGTTTCATGACGTTTCATGAAGTTTCATGACGTTTCATGAAGTTTCATGAAGTTTCATGACGTTTCATGACGTTTCATGAAGTTTCATGACGTTTCATGACGTTTCATGAAGTTTCATGACGTTTCATAAAGTTTCATGAAGTTTCATGACGTTTCATGAAGTTTCATGAAGTTTCATGACGTTTCATGACGTTTCATGAAGTTTCATGACGTTTCATGACGTTTCATGAAGTTTCATGACGTTTCATGAAGTTTCATGAAGTTTCATGACGTTTCATGACGTTTCATGAAGTTTCATGACGTTTCATGACGTTTCATGACGTTTCATGACGTTTCATGAAGTTTCATGACGTTTCATGAAGTTTCATGACGTTTCATGACGTTTCATGAAGTTTCATGAAGTTTCATGACGTTTCATGACGTTTCATGAGGAAGCTGCTGAAAAAAAAGAAAGAGACCCGTTTTATTTTGCGTTATAAATTGGTATCAGCCATGACATATTAAAGGAACAGGCTAACTGATTTGGTAGTCTACTTTATCGAATGTGTATTATGTCACTTCATTCCTACAACAAAAAGATTATCAGCTATAAAAATGTCATACTTAGCTAACATTCAAGATTTAAGTGTTTTCTTGTAGGACAGAACACATCATTTAACAAAGAGACCTCATTTCACCTCAGTGTAATCGAGGTGTTCCTCAGAGATCCGACCTGGGACCACCGTAGTCTCAGAAATCTGACCTGGGACCACCGTAGTCTCAGAAATATGACCTGGGACCACCATAGTCTCAGAGATCAGACCTGGGACCACTATAGTCTCAGAGATCTGACCTGTGACCACTATAGTCTCAGAGATCTGACCTGGGACCACCATAGTCTCAGAGATCAGACCTGGGACCACCATAGTCTCAGAGATCAGACCTGGGACCACTATAGTCTCAGAGATCTGACCTGTGACCACTATAGTCTCAGAGATCTGACCTGGGACCACCATAGTCTCAGAGATCAGACTTGGGACCACCGTAGTCTCAGAGATCAGACCTGGGACCACCATAGTCTCAGAAATCTGACCTGGGACCACCATAGACTCAGAGATCTGACCTGTGACCACCATAGTCTCAGAGATCTGACCTGTGACCACTATAGTCTCAGAGATCTGACCTGGGACCACTATAGTCTCAGAGATCAGACCTGGGACCACCATAGTCTCAGAGATCAGACCTGGGACCACTATAGTCTCAGAGATCAGACTTGGGACCACCGTAGTCTCAGAGATCAGACCTGGGACCACCATAGTCTCAGAGATCAGACTTGGGACTACCGTAGTCTCAGAGATCAGACCAGGGACCACCGTAGTCTCAGAGATCAGACATGGGACCACTGTAGTCTTAGAGATCAGACCTGGGGCCACCGTAGTCTCAGAGATCAGACCTGGGACCACTATGGTCTCAGAGATCAGACCAGGGACCACTATAGTCTCAGAGATCAGACCTGGGACCACCGTAGTCTCAGAGATCAGACCTGGGACCACCGTAGTCTCAGAGATCAGACCAGGGACCACTATAGTCTCAGAGATCAGACCTGGGACCACCGTAGTCTCAGAGATCAGACCTGGGACCACCGTAGTCTCAGAGATCAGACCTGGGACCACAACCAGGCGCTCCATCAGACATAGCTACTCTAGAACTTTCATGATTTTAAACTTGATCTTAATGCAAACAAACCTGATTTCTTTCCATAAAACCAAAGATCAAAGCTTCTGAATCTTCTGCTTACCATTACTATTTAGGTCCCCTACATCCAT
>CM026205.1:29845844-29906614 GCA_014839995.1 Xenentodon cancila
CAGTGTCAGAGTAAAGTGGCTGAGGGAGCATAAACAGCTTAACATTCAGTGCCAGATCAGTAGACAGTATGTAAATTGAATACTGAGTGTGCTGATGAAAGACTAACCACATACATAAAACATTGTAGGTTGAACAAACAGCCTTTGTGCAGCACTGCATCCCAACACTCTGACACATTTCCGTTTGTGGACACATCGGACTAACCGCTCAGCACAGCCGGCTTGACTCGCGGTTCTCCGAGACGGAGAGACAGAGGCTGTCCTCTTTCCTGCCAGCATCACATCATCGCACTTTGACAAAACAGCCACTCATTTCCAGCACAGCATTTTCCCTCATGACGTGTTCAGGTCACACACTCATAGCTGGGAGCATCTCCAAGCCAGCCTCAAACGCAGCAGAGACTTTGATTGAGATGCAGAGAGGGTGTCGGGCTCTGTACGTAGCGTACCGGCTCTGCCAGGTGAGTTAAGAGTCACCCTGAGAGCCAGGCTGCAAAATGCAACATTTAATCGGCACGCGGCTCAGGAGCCAAATCGCAGATGTTGACCACTGGCCATATGGCCACATGTCTGAAATCTAAGCTCTTTCCAGTGAGAGCCTTCCAGTCTTGTTGAGGGTGAAATAATTCCTAAAATGCTCATAAGCAGCATAGTTACCAGAGAGACGGAGGCCTAGCGGCGTATGATAACCGACCTGAAGGTGGACTACAAGGTGCTGCCATGCTGGAAGCTGTGTTAATAAAAATCTGGCTTGGACATGACTACAAATACAATTTGACTGCCTGTGTGCTCCTATGTGGCCGATAACAGACGGTGTAACTGGCAGCAGAAACATACAATCCAGTGGAAACAACAGAACTTAATACAATCAACACATAATAGTTGTTAACGGTTCATTTTAAGCACAGAGACAAAGAAACTAAGTGAAGGGTAATTGTGTGGTGTATTAAATCATGCAAATATTTATTGTTATACAGCTTTATCCTGCACGCTACAAGCAAAGATACCAGCAACGTCACCGCTCCAAACATCCCCAATACCACATCAGGAATACCACATGACACATTTACTTTACTCATCCTTCTTTCCAAATACAAATAAGAAGTTTAAGAAGAGTCCGTCTGCAGCACAACAGCCACAAGCACTGACATCTGAGCACTACAGGTCTAAATAATGTCATTAATTAATAAAGATCAGGCATCGTTTATGCTGGAACTGTTTTTGGTCATGATGGTCATGAACGACATTATGACCTGTGTCTGTGTCCTGCTGCTCGCCGATTACGGAGCAAAAAACCTCCAAAATACTTTATTTATCCCCAAAGGGAAATGAATTGTTGCAAGAGTCATTTCAGTTTCTCGGAGATTCATCGCAGAGTTTATTGCTGTGGGCAGGAAGGAGCTCCTGTAGCGTCTGAAGAACCTCTGACAGTATCTTCATGAAGAGTCACTGTGTCGTGAAGAGGACCTTCACGGTTGTCCATTAGCTTTATGAAGTATCCTTCTTCACACAATCATCTCCAGAGGGTCCAGAACAGTCTCCAGAACAGAACCAGCCTACTTTATCAGTTTCTTTCACTGGTTCAGATGCTGCTCCCCAACAAATGACTGCAGACGTGACTGAACTCTCCACAACAGACTTGTAGAAGATACTCCACATCTTGCTGCAAACGTTGAAGGGCCTGAGCTTCCTCAGGAAGTAAATTCTGTCCCCTTTCTTATAAAAAGCATCATCTCCAGTCCAGTCTGCTGTCCAGGTGAACACCGAGGTATTTGTTCTCCGCCTCCACTTCTTCTCCCATGATGGAAAAACTGTTGGACTTCATCCTGGTTCTCACAAAATCCACAATCATCTTTGTCCCGTTCACATTCCAGATGAGACGATTGTTTCCACACATGCCACACAATGGTCTACCTGTTCTATGTACTCTCTTGTCCAGCACTGATTCGCCCCACCACTGCAGAGTAATCTGAGTATTTCTGCAGATGACAGGACTCTGACTTGTACTGGAGGTCTGAGGTGAACAGCATGACGAGGAGTGGTGAGAGTACAGTTCCCTGTGGTGCTCCTGTCCGCCTGCTCAGACACAAACATTCAGTCTCACCAACTGTGGTGTGTTTGTCAGGTAGTCAGTAATCCAGGTGATTGTGGAGGGATCCATCTGTGTCTTATTATGTAGTAATGCAGACTGGATGGTTTTAAATGTACTTGAGAACTCAAAGAACATGATCCTCACAGTGCTGTTGGTTTGGCCGCATGTCTGTGGGTTCGTGGAAGCAGGTGTATCTTCAACTCCAAACCAACGATGATAAGACTCTGCAGAGGGTCCTGCAGAGGACTTTAATAATGTGAGATGTTAGGGATACAGGTCTGTAGTCGTTAGGAGAAGATGGACGGGATCTTTTTGGTACTGGAACAAGGCAGGGTGTCTTCTGCAGCACTGGAACCTTCTCACGGCTCAGGCTGAGGTTGAAGAAGAGCTGCAGAATCCCACATAGCTGACCTACACTGGCTTCCAGGACTCTGGGTCTGACACCAAACGCAGCAGAGACTTTAGAGAGGCAGGTACATACATATCTATATCGATAGATAGATAGATAGGGGAGCCAAGTGACAGGTGACATGGCTGATAAGGTGAGTCCATTCATTCATCCATTCATTCATTCATTCATCCATTCATTCATTCATTCAGACATTTGTCCCTTTTTCAACTTTATTCAGACATGCCTCTGAAAGTGATGGACAACATTCACAGGTGATATTCCGCATTCATTCCAGATTGGATGTTATTTTAAATAAAGTACATCACTGAAGTCTTTAGTCTTTAAACTATTTTCTCACACCTTGTCAAAACAATTCCCATAGCATAAAGTAAATACTTTTCACATTCCTACATGTTCAATTTCCTTGAATGTCCAGTGTTATAATCATGAGGACATAATTCTGCTACAGTAACGCTGCAGTTGCAGTTTCTTCATGTCAACACACAACATGTCTGTTTTCTATAATTGTCAGCCTCGCCAATTTGGAGTCCATGATTCTATATGAAAAAATAATATTCATAAGTAGAAAACATCCCACGACAGTTGCCAGTTATCTCAGGGTCGGCCAGGTTCGACTGCCCGAAGTTTAAATAAACCATGAAAACACAAACGCTGTTGTCATGTCAGGCGTTCAGCCCCCAGCGAGTGTTAAATGTTCAAGCTCATGATGGAAAAGTTGCCTGACTTCCCCAGAACATAGCAGCTTAGCTTAGGCTTGCAAAGTTGGATCTGAACCAACATTAGGCTCCTGGAACAAAATCCTCTCCGCAGTCAAGACCAAGGTGGAGATATCTGCCCATAATGTGCAGCACGTTTGCTGAAATCCACACAAATCAGCACAAACACCTCATACCAACTGGGACACACGATGATGGAGAAGTGGTGGGCACCCAGCCGTAATGATCACAACAGACCAGGAACTGCAATCTACCGTCCAACATGAGACGCTGGTCAAGCTTGGCCAAAACTGGCTCATGCAGCAGAGAGAATCAGGGCGTGTCACCGGCCCAAAGTGCAACCTCAACCTGGCACAAACCTTCAGAGAGCTGCATGTAAACACATCTCTGCAATCCCCAGCTAACTAAAGCCACACGGTAAAGAAGAGTGAAGCGAAATGCTTTCACGACGGCAGGACAGACTGATAACGTCACGCTGAACACGACGGCTTCGAGTTTCTTTTGATCGAATAATGACAGTATAATACATGTCACAAGTTGCTATACTGCACGTCTGAGGTTGTATTTACCTCATTTTAAGACCTGCTAGAAAAATATATTCTTTTAAAATGTCTTGATAGATAAAACCTTAGATCTGACAGAGGGCGTACCTTCCTTGTTACATAACTGTAGATGACATGACGAGCCACGTCTCGAGCCATGACGAGGTACAACACGTTGAAATGTTCGCCTTCCTGTGACCGCAGGAAGTCCGAGACACAGCGATGATGTTGTCAACGATGAAGACTCACAAACTAGATGACTAAGCTGAGCACTTTGGTGGCTAAAAGAGGAAGCGAGCATGTTTAACTGAACCTAAACCTGAACCTAACGCTGGAAACCGTTCCTGTCAGTCCTCAAATGCTCAGACAAACAAAGCCCATTACTTAATACAGTAACTAGGCTCCTGCTGTTTCTTTCTGTAATGTACTTGTCTTTAACAGCCCTCCGAGGCAAAGCTTAACCTCCTGATGCCTCAGTGCAGGTGGCAGGCAGCGCTGTCTGTCAGTACTGGTTATGACTGTAATCCCATTGAAAACAATGCATTTCCAAACTGCCATCTGCTGTGCACCTGCACCATGTGAACATGCAGAACCGTCTGGAGAGCTGCTCCAAAAAGACCTCCTCAAGACTGACGTTCACGTCAGAGCGAGGGCAGCTTCCCCTCCTCAGTAAATGGTCCAGAGTTCGAGCAAAGCATGATTTTCCATTTTTCTTCATCTCACCCAAGAGAAATATGTGTTTGAGTACACGCTATTTAAACTGATTTACTGGCAGTAGAGACAGGGTCAGTTAGTGTTGGATTGATGAGCGGAGGATTAGATCCATGTGGAAAATAAATCACATCATCGCTATTGTTCCCAAGGGGAAATTCGTTAGGCAACCAGATGACGTCATGTCAAAGGCAATGTGCAGAGGATAAAAAGCGGCGCTCGCTTTATCCCCATCCAGTGGCCCAGTCAAAGAATACAGTGAGGCAGGCGGTGCAGCAGGCTTGCACGCCTTCCCCTGGGGATTCTGGGCAGAAGTGCTCTGTAATGAATGAACTACACACATTTTCAACATTTGCTTGATTAATAACACCAACCTTGTCATGTTTGTCAGAGAATTATGTGCGACAACAGTCTTCCTGGAGGCTTATTGCATTGCAGTAAAACTACTTCCTTTGTCAGAGTGACTTTGATTCAGCTCTGTCCATTAACTGGCATCATATTCAAACTAAATGATGCAGTCAACTAGAATGTTTTCAGTGTAGACGCTGAAGACACGATGGATGTTGGAACAGGCTCATTATTTTGACCTTCTGCTCATGAATAGCACCAGAACCTCTTGAACTTGTTAGTCCTAAACTGACGTGATCAGAGAGGAACTGTTCTTGGTTTGTTTGTTCGCTGACTCAGCGATGCTTTCAAACTAAATGGGCTTTTTCACCCCTTGGTTACTTTTTTCTGGTCTGAACATCCTGATGAATTGGTAAACTTGTAGTATATTCACCTTAATTCAGTTCCTGCTCACACAGAGAAACCACACCTAAATGTGCCTAGAACGTCACATAGAACTAAAATATAAATAAAAGAAGCAGATTCTGATAACATAACATAAGAAAAGACAAGATAACATAAGAAAAGACGTACTTTAAATACACGACTGGCACCACAAACACACAGTGAATCAAAAGTGAGCCAAAAATGACCATAATAATAAGTTACAGGGTGTTCAGCAAAACGGTGCAGGAGGTTGTGAGCAACTGACCGGGCCAGAAATGAAGCCATGAGCCAGAGACATGCGGAGGGCCACGGTGAGCTGCTAGTCATCAGGTGACTCCAGGCTTTTGGTCCTGTTTTGGTTTGATGTGCTTTCTCACCTACTGGAACATTGCAGAGTTTGTCAGATTCATTTTTGAGTCTGTACAAAAGTGTGATTACTGTGTTCAAACTATGCAAATCAAACTGCACCAAGCAGAAAACCAACTCAAGTTTCTCTGAGAAGGTTTAGAGGCTGCTGGAGTGAAAGCATCCTGAGCAGATGGGGACTGAAGAAATGAAAGAGGACCGTTAAGGAAGATAAGACAAGCTTATACGAGCAACTATCAGCTTAACAGACAGGAGCAAGGCAAACCCTCAGAAGACAGCAGCTCTGTTTCACAGACAGACGTGGAGGTGCACTGCTCCACGGTGAGCGATGAACCTCCCACCAGGACAAAGGGAAACCAAAAGCAACTCTTGGAAGTACATCAGGCTGCGCTTTTAGCTGCAATCAACGAACGCATGTTTGAACAGAACGTAAACAGCATTTGGCTGCAGAAACATCCTGCCAGTTGTTCTGAGGACCTCTTTCCCTCTGGGGTCGTAGGGCAGCCCGTGGAACAGACATCTGATCAGCTTCCTAAACATCAGCAGGTTCTGGAGGCAAGCAGTGCTTGGAGAAACCCTCCCTGACTTTAACACCACTGAAAGTCTGACGAGATGAAGTCACTACAAAATAAATAAAAAACAAAAAGTCTTCACTGTGGGCAACCGATGGAAGGAGGCCGGCATGTGCATGAAGGACGGGTGAATGAGGAGATCCACATTGATCACTTGCTGCCCTGTTGTGTGATAAATTACAGCAGACAACTTCACCTATCACAGGCAGCAGCTCAAGCACCATCTCAGTTTTTAATAATGATGCACTTCAGCGTCAATAAATCATTAGTGCATTAATTCTGAGGTGCTGATATAATTACCAAGAACAAACAGAAACAGCTGCTCCTGGCCGTTACACAGGATCACAACGGGGCTGGATTTCACACGAAGGCTTCATGATTACTTGAAAGCACAAAGCTCACCCTCACTGAGATTCGTTTTCTATTGTCACAACCGCACATTCTCACACAGTCAGGACATGCTGTATCCTCACAGTTATCTGCTCACATTCATGCCATACAGAGATCCTGTTCCTATTTTGCTCACAAGGACCGTTGGGGAGAAAAACTGGAGGAAAAGTGTTTCTCTGGGTGAGAGCATTCCCAGCACTGTGATGGAAAGTGGAAGTGATGCCTTTCACATTTGGGTTTGTTTGGAGCAGAGTCAGTACTGAGTGGTTGTTTGGAAAGAAACCACAGCTGAATGAAGATCCGAAGACGTTCCAGCCATCTGAGAGAAGGAACTACGACAGTTAAAGGAAATATAAACGGCCAGGTGCACTGCAAATAGCTTAGGTGAGGTTTGCAGTTTAACCAATCTGCATGACGCAACAGCCACTGCACGGTGGCTGTTTGTGTCCTTTAACAGAACTTCCAGAAGAGATGTTGGCGTTACAGAGGAAATAACAGAGCATCAACAAATAAAGGCATAACCCCAGTGATCTCATTTTAATGCCGTGTCATTTTCAGATCAGTGCCTCTCAGTTAGGGAGGTGATCAGTGAACACATATGAAGCCAGTTCAGTGACACAACATGACACTGGCGCTGCTGTCAAAACAACCGACAGAATCAATGTAGGCGTGTATTTGTGTGAGACATGTGACCAGTGGCTGTCACTTAGTCCCTGGAGGTGGATCATAAACCTGAGAAACATCCGTGTTCCCACTCCAAAGTCCAACTTTTCAAATTGCTTTCAACTTCATCTGATACAGACCTCGCATCTTCATCAGCTGATCAGATTTCACTGTCAAAACTGAAGGTGAAGAAGGAAACCCATGACAAGGGCCACTTGCTTCTCAACAATAAAAAAATATGGTTGTAAAGCTAATTGTAACTGTATGAAATGGTCGTGAGCAACAGATGGCGTTTGCTCACCCGGGTGCTTGCTGTAATAAAACTTAGTTACACTGTCTCCAAAATTGGTCATAAAATGCTTATTTTGTGATTGCAGGCTGGAGCTGATGTGAGGGTTAACTCCAGCACTCGGAGTGATTCCTAAACCCGGGAATAAACGTTCCTTTCAGGAGAACACAACCACTTTTGCAGAGCTGGTATCTACCAAAAGGAGTCTGCTCACTCATACTGGGGATTGTATTTGTTGCAGCTGGAAAGACTTTTGTTTTATTTCTCACGTACAGACTTTGTCATTAGTTTTAAAGTCCTCCTTCAGCCAGGTGACGGACGCTACAACAATTTGAACAAAGACTACAATAACTGAATTCTACATGTGGGTGGATTTGCTCAGTTGTACAAATCCATCACTTCTTTTCCCTTCATTCCTTGGATGTGTGTGTCTTCTCATTGGATTGCTTCCAGCCGTCTCCGACACATGGATCCCAGGGTTAATCGTGGAGTGAACTGCCCAAATATTGGCATATTTTTTCTGGAAATGTGCAAACAACTGCCAAGGTTTAAGGGGATAACTGTATGGTACAGTAAGTATTTCCTGGAGTCTCTGGAGGCAATAACTGACACTAGTTTCCTTTTTTTCTGAATCAAATGATCAAAAATCAATTCTCAATATGTGTCAGTTGATAGTAAGTTAGTAAAAACAAAAGGAGGGCTTTCACAGAAGCTGCCTTGTTTGTCTGTTTGTTTGCTTTTTGCTTTGTTCGTGCATGTTGTTTTGTTTTTCCTTTATCTGCATAAATTTGGCAGAATGAAAGTACCCAAGCTTTTCCATCATCTCTGAAATCTGGAACAGTAATACCATATCAAAGCCGTGCACGAATGGAGCAACTCTGATTTTTGCAAGGTCCACTCCCGGCTGACTCCCGAGGAGCTCGCTGAGCGATGCTGGGTGGAGCCACTGTTTGCTGCCTGTGATTAGAGGCCATCTGAGGATCACTGCATGGGCTCCAGATTGTGTGCTTCTTCAGTGAGAGCTTAAATAGAGAGCCAGTAATTGGAATGTGAGTGACCTTTTTACAGAGCCTAACTTCATCATATTGGTAAAATTGGCTCCGCAGCACCAGGGTACATGAACCAATCTAAAAATAAAATATACATGACTGCAAGAGCATGATGAGCACTTTGCAGATAATCAACAACTAAATGTCAGTTGCCCACAACCCAGAATTCTCCCTGTCCTCAATAAATCATCATAACTTGTACAAAAGTCATGTGTCTCACCTGCAAAGTTCTTATCAAACTTCACAGACATCCAGAGAGTCTAAGTCTCCACAAGCTCATTTCCTTCACTTCCTCCTTTCTGAAAAACTGTGCCAACAGTGGGGCCATAATTAGGGTAATTATGATCAAAGACCAATATTATAGATAATGTCTGGACGTTCCAAAGGTCCCACACAGTAATAAATGCCCCTCATTTTTCTTTGCACTCTACAAAGGAAGTCCTGCCGGTTTGCTGTGTAATGAAGGAACTTTTGCCACCAAATGTGGTTTTCACAAGAAAAGGTGACTTGTTTAAGACCCCAGAGAAATGTGCTGGCAGGTTGGGATGTCAGACTTCAAGAAAGACTATACCAACCGATACAAGCGAGACGTGACAGGTTCATGTGATCAGAACCTTCGAAGAGACAGTTCAACGTGACAAGTTCAGGTTCATGGTGAAAGACCAGTACTTCTTTACTCTCTCAGACACTCAATTCATGCATACGTGTTGAGTGTTTAAGCAACTTTGTGCTTTAAACAACAACATGTTGTGATATCCTTTTTTTACTTGGCAGTGACATGTGGCCTAACGGGACATTCACCGTGGCAGCCATCCAGTTTCATGAACTCGTTGTAGCTTGCTCCTGTCCATTTGCACAGCTCACAGGGAATAATTACAGAAATTCAATTAACACAACAATTCAATCGATCAGCACAGATGTTTCAGAAGCCGGCTTGTGTGCCTTCAGAAAGACAACGGGTTGGGTCCTCTGTGATGACAGATGAAGACGGTGAAATGATGTTTGTGTGAGAGATACCTACTGGAGCTTCAACAACACCGCGACCGCGCGGGAATAGCACTAAAAGGAATTACAGACCACTCGTACACAAGCCAAATGACTTGTTTCTACTGATGGGTTTACGTTTGAATGTTTTGGTGGTTTTGTGTGTACTTTTGTTTTACATTTGCAATAACAATACCTTCTTGGGTTCAGATGCCTTCTTGCACACTCTTTCAAGCCTTTGCTGTTTTTCAAACACACCCCACGTGCAACAAGTTGAAGAAATTTAGAGGTGTACAATGAACTCAAATGACACCAGGACAACCGCCACTCCATGAATTTTGCAGTCTTGACACACATTGCTTTTTTTATAATGTCTTGAATTACACCCATAAACCCTTAAACCCCGTGTGAGGTGCGACTCACATAAACAGACATACCTACAATAAATTAAGGACCATAAGTACCATATACAGTATATAATCTTGGACTGTGTGACTAAATCTCCAACGTATGCTGTCCAGGTGTCAATCCTGCTGGGAATGCCGCCGTGCCCGATGAAATTGTAATAAACCAGAGGAAAATCTCCCACTTCTGTTTTGAACGTAGATCAGGGCTGGACAACTCTGGCCTGCACTGCATCAACACACCCTAATACAAATGACAATGTCATGGTTTAAGTGGAGCAGCTCCCGATGCAGGAGATTCAAAACAAAAAGAACTTTATTTAACAATAAGCTGCCCTGGCAGGAGTTCAACGCAAAAATGCAAAACAATGCATCACTCAAAAAAGAGCAAAAACACAAAGAAAAGCTGCCCAAGGAGACAGGCAAAGCAACGGGATTGTAGAACGAGAACGGGTAGAGGAGACAACCGGGGCTGACGAGACACAGGATCCAACCATGGACAAGCAGTGGACGAAGCATTGTCGCCGCCAGGAACACGCCCACCGCATGTCAGTCAAGGTCAGCTTTGCTCCCAGCTCCTTCAACCAAAATATCTTCAGGTCAGCGTCGGGTAAATAGCGCGGAATAACCCTTTAACATGTTGACTCAGTGGCAAAATCAAACATAAGAGCCGACGCCGGGTTAATACGAAAGGGCGGTGCTTCGGGAAACACGGTAGTATGACGATTATAGATGAGGAAGTGATACCGGCCAGCGATCAGGAAAAGTTGGACGCTTTAACAGGGAGGTCAAGTGACTCGGTTTTGGAGCCTCTAGTGGTCAGTCGAGGAACTGCAACGAAAATTAGTTCGGCATGAGCGTCAATGTCGAAGTGAGATGGTGGTGGGTGGTGCTTGGCCTTTCCAGACCCAGATAGATAAGATAAGATAAGATAAGATAAGATAAGATAAGATAAGATAAGATAAGATAAGATAAGATAAGATAAGATAAGATAAGATAAGATAAGATAAGATAAGATAAGATAAGATAAGATAAGATAAGATAAGATAAGATCAACTTCATTGATCCCAATGGAGGTTGTTGTGCCAGAATAGAATAAACGAAGGTTAAGGTAATGGACACAATTACAGAAGGAAAATAAATAACAATCGACATAAGAATAGCAAGTACAAAAATGCAAAGTGTGTGTTTAAATGTGTAAAGTGTCTAAATATATGTGGAGAGTAAATAAGAACAAACAGATAAATGTAAAGTGCATTGTACAGGAAACTGAATAAGTCTGTTAATTATGGTTCCCTCCTGCAGAAGGGGGAGGAGTTACACCGTGGGGTTTCCACAGGTAGGAAAGACCTCCGGTGGTGCTGTGGTCACCTCGGTGGTCTCAGTCTGCGACTGAAGGTGCTCTGACAGGTGGTGGCTGTGGCCTGCAGGGGTGAGAGCTGTTGTCCATGACACTGAGCAGCTTCCTCAGCATCCTCCACCCAGACTCCACCTCAACGCCCCGGACAGAGCTGTGTCCAGGCTGTTGTCAGCTGCCTTCAGCCTGCCGTAGTTGCACCAATCAGCGTCCTGCTTTGCTGGTCTGGATTACCACGTGTCCCTCCCTGTCCCACCGAGCCCACGTCACATGACCATCCCCAGAAGTCAGCAAGCACTGCTGACTCTGTCATCCTCCGTCTCCGGCGTCATGCTGCTACTTTCCACATCCAAGAGTAGTGTTGTTTTCTTGTTGGGGGGTACCGGCCCTCGGTAGCCATCCCTAGTGATAATATAAAACATGTTGATTTTTGCTGTAAGAGACTCAGAGCAGAGCGCCTCCGACTGCCACCTTACCCCAACAACTAAGGCCACCGGAGCGTGACCTAACTCAGGTAAGACGTCCGGATGTTTTCTGACTTTGGAAATGTGTTTGTGACCTTGAAATTGCTTGTAGGTTAAGGTCTGCATAACGAAGACGTTTTAAAATAGTGTGTACTTTGCAAATAAACTTGAGTTTTCATAAATAATTCTCGGGGTCAAACATGACAGTTTGGTCACACGACCACTGTCGTCTTCTGAAGGTTGTGTAAGACTAACAGTGAAAATGCAACGTGGATCATGCATGTGTGCGTGTGCACGTGTCCCCTCCCCCGTTGTTCTGCAGGTCAGCCTCTGTCGGCCAGAATGCAGCCTGACTTCATCATTTACAGATAAGCCGGGGTTGCTGGGCCGTATGCCACTTGTGACACCGTCCAGTTCGTAAAAGAAGCATTTCTTTCTTTTGTTTTTTAAGTCTGCAGCGGACTTCGCTCTGAATGTGACAGCTTCTGTTCCTCCACCCATTCAGCAGTTTCTGTCGCGCTCGTGGCTGCAAAAGTGAGTCACCAAATAAAAGAGACTTTTTATTATCTACTCCAGTGATGAGTGTCTTAATTTCACATTCAGTAAAATTGTGCAACATCTCTCCAGGTGCTTTCATTCTCATGTTTATTTGGTTCTGGGGATTTCTTTTCACACCCAAAGGTAGAGCAGTGTTTAAATCTATTCATGATTAAAAGTGGGACTGGAAAACCGACTTGTGAAAGTGTGTAAAATTGTCCCATCATTAAGATTTATAAGAGAAATATAAGAGAGACAGTTACACAGACCTGGTAAAAAAATAAGGCATCATAGTGCTGCTTTTGTACATGCACACATATTTTAGTCCTTAAGATCGACAACGCTTTATGCATCTGGCCCCCAAAGATCCTGTAACATCTCTCCACAGCATGGAGCAAAATGAGTGAATGACAACTGAAAACTACTCCAGAGTCTCCAGACGTAGTTACTGCAGATATAAAGCAGAGAACATTTGTTAAACAGCCACGAATTACAGCTATCATGAAAAGACTTGAAAAAAAGAAAGAAACAAACACACACAAGAAAAAACTGTCCGAGGAAACGTTTCTGAGCGTCAGGAGCCTGTCAGGAGAGCGTGACAGTTTTGTGGTTTTTACCCAAAACCAGCTGGGTCACGTGGCTTCAAACATATATGATATATATTTTAATTAAGGCATATAAAATGAAATACATTCTCCAATGAAAACTGTTTTCAGCCTTTATAAAGCAGCACAAAAGACTCTTTTGGCCAAAGTCCCTCTGGACAATTACGAGCTTCAATCACTAACTCTTTACTGCATCGTGTTACACGTCTGCAGCGACGGATCAAGTCGCACAGCGACAGTGGACATCATGGCAGAGGCGGCTCAAGAGAGGAAAGACAGAAGACAAATACGAGAGACCAATTAAAACTAAGCAGCAGTGTGGAAGAAACCTAACCTCCACATCTACAGGGAGACCGACAGGCAAGAACTGTAAAAGACGCAAGTTCTTGTTCTGCGGTGGTGGTTGGAGTAGAAGAAGCCAAGGCCACGGCTGGATGACAGCATCACGGTGAAGGACACCAATCGTCAGGGTTCGAGTTGTCACAATCCTGAGAAACAAGTGGCTTCACACGACGTCACGAAAAGATCATTATTGTATTTGTTCATGGAAAACCGTGGTTTTAACCTCTTGTAGTTTTAAATAGCGTGTAATCATCTTAATGCACCTGAAATGGAACTACACCAGACCAGTCATAGCTGTGCTCCAGCTGACCTGTCCTGACTGTCAGGTGGGACGTCTCAGACGGAGGGGGAGGAGCCAGTCATAGCTGTGCTCCAGCTGACCTGTCCTGACTGTCAGGTGGGACGTCTCAGACAAAAGGGGAGGAGCCAGTCATAGCTGTGCTCCAGCTGACCTGTACTGACTGTCAGGTGGGACGTCTCAGACGGAGGGGGAGGAGCCAGTCATAGCTGTGCTCCAGCTGACCTGTACTGACTGTCAGGTGGGACGTCTCAGACGGAGGGGGAGGAGCCAGTCATAGCTGTGCTCCAGCTGACCTGTACTGACTGTCAGGTGGGACGTCTCAGACGGAGGGGGAGGAGCCAGTCATAGCTGTGCTCCAGCTGACCTGTACTGACTGTCAGGTGGGACGTCTCAGACAAAAGGGGAGGAGCCAGTCATAGCTGTGCTCCAGCTGACCTGTACTGACTGTCAGGTGGGACGTCTCAGACGGAGGGGGAGGAGCCAGTCATAGCTGTGCTCCAGCTGACCTGTACTGACTGTCAGGTGGGACGTCTCAGACGGAGGGGGAGGAGCCAGTCATAGCTGTGCTCCAGCTGACCTGTACTGACTGTCAGGTGGGACGTCTCAGAACGAGGGGGAGGAGCCAATCTGAGCAGAGAATAAAAACAAAGCTATAGAGCGACACTACAGGCATTTTACAGCGTAAAGGGGTTAAAGGGAAACGTGTCTAAAGGTATAAATAAATTAGTTTGATCAATGACATCATAAGGTGTCAAATAACTGTATTATCTAGGAATGTGTTGTACTTTTAACAAAAGAAATTACGTTTCCACGTCTTTATAGTGATTTGATTTCCATCTAAAGCTTTCATTTTCTCGTAAACCTGCATTAACTTTAATGTTTTATTGACTTTCTTCGTATTGTGACGTCTGTGATGCAGTCGGGAGACGGTTGCCAGTACTCTCAGAGCACTAAACTGCCAGGATAACAAGTCTGAACATTTGCACCCTGGCTTTGCATGGAGAGAGTTATTTAGCTGTTTTTGGCTAAAAATAATTAAGTTCTCATCAGAGACGCCTCAGTCCTCTCTGCATCACTGGGTTTATGCTTCATGAAGGCAGAAGAAGACAGTTGGTGTTTTCAAGCGTGTTTGGAGATTTCAGGAACCAAAGTAAATGTGATCAGAGGTCGTGTATCGAAGGCCGAACTTTGGATCGTGGGTCCCGTCACGGATCTGAGGCCCTGCTCTGACACATCTGTCACCATCACAGCAGATGGGCATGAGGTCAAGTTGTGGCTGAGCTGAGATCGGGCTCTCACCACAAGAGAGCAAGGCTACCTTCAGGGACGGCTGACCGTGTCTGACACAGTTTAGTTAAGGACACAGATATAGACACACATCCAGAGCACTCAAGCTGACGCTTGCTCACACACTTGACAAACACACAGCCAAGGAATCAGGAGCCAACACACCATCTGCCTTCCCTGTGTTTGAGTTCCAAATCCCAGTTATCAACAAACCACACAGAAGACCTCCAAACAACGCCCCCTGGATGCACCACTCGCCTTGAGAAGAATGCAGCGCACGCACACACGCACACTTCCACGCACCACACCAACACCCCTGATTCCACATCAGATGGAGGCCACATGGATGGAGGCCAGATAAGGTGATCATTTTTCATTAAATTCAACAGAAGAAGTAAGTTGGATTTTCTAACTTCCCTCTCCATTCACCTCACACCCCCTAATCTTCTTCATCCCCCTCCTTCCCTCTCTCTCATCTGACCTGGGATGATCGTCTCTCCGTCCTATTCCAGAACGCCTTCTTTCATACTTAACATCAAAGCAGCTTTATGATGCTCATTGCACTGGCCTCATTGCTTTTTCATGGACGTCATCGTCTGTCACAGGAGATCAATACAGATAAGACATTTTCTCTCTATTTCAATCTCCATCCCTGCTTACTGGAAGGGCCCCTGTTGTTGAAAGAACACACCCTGCAGTGCAGCGGCATTATCTGTAATAGGTGCGTTTCAATGAGACGTGTGCAGTCAACACAGAAAATAAAGAACATATATACGTATGGAAGTGTGTGTGTGTGTGTGTGTGTGTGTGTGTGTGTGTGTGTGTGTGTGTGTGTGTGTGTGTATCACCTTGAACCATATTTTTTTCTCTTTTCGGGGGACAATGTCTTTTTATATTAACATGGCATGAAATATTGTGCACTGGATGGACGGACGGACGGACGGACGGACGGACGGACGGACGGACGGACGGACGGACGGACGGACGGACGGACGGACGGACGGACGGACGGACGGACGGACGGACGGACGGATGGATGGATATTAATTTCATTGAACTTTAACCTGATTAGCACCAAAGCATCTTTGTGACTTCTTGAATGTTCAGGAAAACCTTTGCTAGATGTAAAACAAAGAAAAACTATGTAAGGACATAAATACCATGGTGTTTATACCATGAATACCATAAATACCATGGTGTCTGTTTACACCAGTTTTGGTGTAAGTGTTTCATTATTTGACCTTACGCCAGTTATCTGCGAGCACAACTCAAACACAGTGGTGGCCTAGTGGTTACAGTGGTGGGCTTGGTTGTGGAGGACCCAGGTTCAAGCCCAGGGCTGCCCACAATGGTAAATCACTGGGGGCCCCTGAGCAAGGCCCTTAACTCCCAACTGCTCCCCGGGGCGCTGCCCTGCTGGCAGCCCACTGCTCACTAGTGAAACTAGTTGATGGGTTAAAAGCAGAGACTAATTTCGGTGCATCGTACATACAGCGTGTGCACGACGTCCACACTGACAAGAAAGGGAAGGAAAAAAAAAACTCACAATTATCTTGTGAACTTGGCAGATTTAATCAAATTAGACTGACAGAGATGTTCAGAACTACACTGTTGCCCTTAAAGTGAGGAAAAAACATAATTTACATCTTCTCATTAAATGATTGTAAAAGCTTCGGAAAACAAAATCATTCAACTTCATGGACAGCAGTGTATCTAGTATAACCACAACGACAAAAATACATTTCTCCTGAACAGCTTTGCACCCAAAGTAGTATCAGTTTGGGTCTTCAGAAACCCACAAGCGGTGTCTACATAAAATGAACCATGTAACCCACAACCCTTCGCCTAAAAATGCACACAAACAAGCACACCTGTCTGTGCGCCGATAAGACGTCAGCCACCGCCGCTTCAAATATGTTTGCACACCGGCGTCGGTTGACTGCACTTCCTCATTGAACAACTTGGACAATTTATTCTGATGCGCAGCTGAATCCAAAGGGGAATTTAGATTGAGATTTAAAAAAAGAAAGCGGAAAGTCAAACACTGCCTGAAAGCCTTGAGGGAGGGAATGAAGAGGGGAAGATGGGTGGGTGAACCTGAGGCAGACACGGGAGATATACGAGCTTGTCACTCAACATCTCTGCATCCCGACATGCTGGACAATCATTAACATGGCTGATGAACACGGAGGGGCCTGCTGCAATGCAGCCCGCCCTTACACGTAACGCCACTCTGAGGGGGGCGTCAGTAGTCCTGCGACGGCACGAAACAAGCAAACGAGCGCCAACGTGGACTACCTGCACCCGGTAGGACTACACATGAATCAGTGTGAAAAAACCCTAAACGTGTAGACGTTTACTCTTCAAATGTAGAGAGAAGCGCGGCCGCTGCTGTTGCAGTCCAGACTGCAGGCGTTAGCGGGATCTGTCTATACCGTCGTATCAGAGCAGCTTTGCCAACTGACCACAGTCCCACAGCTCGTCCACGTGTAGGGGCGTGCATTTGCATTGGGTTCCATGTTCATAATTCTCAGCAGAGACTGTTTGCAACATCATTAAATGGTTTTAGGCCGGTGGTGGACTGGAGACCTGTCCAGGTACGGGACTCTGTCTCTTTCCCGATTGCTGCTGGGACTGGGACTACTCGTCCGACCCAGCAACACGGGACAGAAGAGACAGAAAGTGAATAAAAACATGGGTGATGTGTGTTCGCTCAACCACACCCATCTATGGTGTCTAAAGCGTAGCGTGCGGTGGAGGAGCCTCGTTTCTTTCCGGTTCCTTTTTCCCTTATAAGTGGTAGATTACGTGGCCCCTGCACTACAGACACAAAGGGAGGAGGAATAAAGTCAGAGGGGAGCGTCAGGATTGTATCGCAGCAGCAGCAGGTTTATTTATGACAAATGCAGCATCAAGACGCAGCAACACTGGTGCAGCCTCCAAATACTGTTCAAGAAAAGCTGCCGCAAACGTTTAACTGTGTCACAAGGCAATTATTTACACGAACTGCTCTCCATTTCAGTGTTATTTGTAGTCATGATTGTTATTTTTTCTTTTGTGTCATTGGGATGTAGGCATCTTACTGACACAAATGTACTCAGTACCGTCAGCATGCAGATTGGAACTGAATTAGGAAATAAAGAAAAAGAAAACGGACAAATCTGTTTTAAAAAAAAAAAAAAAGTCCCCTGAAGGTCCTGAAAATGTGGAGAAGTTTTGATGTTTACCTTCAAGCTGTGCGAAGAAAAAACTTTAACAAATAATAAGATTCATGGAGCCGGAGAAGTGGGCAACGCAACGCAAATAAAGGCGGAACAAGGAAAACACATTTCATTTGATCCTCAAATTCTTTTGATTCATTTAATCTCACACTGCCTTTAAATGATCTCATTTTTATTTTTTATCATTGATCATCAATATCATAAGCAGGGAGGAAAGTATTTCCTGCACATGTCTACAGATATTTCAGTTGTCTTGTTTCAATTTATCTTTTTTTGTTTTAATAATCCACTTATTTTGCTTCTGTTTTTTATACTTTATGACTTATTCGAAATTTCATTTTCTATTCATTCCCATTTAGCTTTTATATTATTAGTTAGTATAATTAAATGTCGCACATTAAATAAATCACACTATTGTAAACCCAGTCAGAGATTTTGAAGCTGCTTTTATATTAAAAATGTCTCACAAGTTCTGTACTATTTCCTGCAGAGAAGGGTTCTCCTGTGGACGTACAGCTGTTCCTGCGTGAAGCCTCGCGGTGTGAATCCTTGGATCCAGCTTGACTTCTACTTGATTGATTGATTGATTGATTGATTGATTGCTCGATTGATTGATTGATTGATTGATTGATTGATCGACGGGTGTTTCGCTTCAGTCACAGTAAAGTTTAACTTCGGGGCGTCCAGCTGGAAGGGCGTAGCCTAGTGGCGTTTTTCAGCCAAGCGTTTTCAGGAATTGTTCAGTTTTGTGTGAGCAGGAACCCATGTTCTAAACTAACCTTCGTAGTGGGAAAATAACTCCGTGAAAGTATCCACACCCGTACCCCATCGTTTTTGTACTGTTGCAAAGTTTGGAAGACCCCCCGAGACTCCGCATCCTTTGGACCAAAAAAGAAGCTGAAATCTGTCTCAAGCTTAGAGCAAATGAAGTGTGACTTCACTCTTCATCACCATCTCCATCTAACTTGTCAGGATAAACGCCACCAGGTTTTACTCAAGCGCTTTACCAAATATGTCTCTCTTGAAAAAGAATCAAACCACTGGACGCATCTTACCTGGGAGCAGAAGAAGCCAAATCCCGAAAAGAAGCATGTTTTCCGAGTTCGGGACACCCCGAGGAGCAGGATTAAGACAGAGAGATGTGGGACGGGACTTGGTCCAGCAGACCCGCTGTGCGCCCCGCAGAAACACACGCAGATGCCCGATACATGAACTGAAACCACGCGATCCGTGCGTCGCCTTTTGTTCCGTTCGGTATTTCTTCTCCCAGTTCCCAGAATGAGCAGAAGCCTCGGAGGAATGTGTCGGAGCGGAGTGCGCTCTGGAGAGCAGACGCAGCCTCTGAGCTGAGCGCGCGACTCTGCGTGTGTCTGTGCCAAAGCTCACGCGAAATCGACCAGGCTACATGGAGGAGATGTCAAGCATCAATGGCTGATGCTCTGCAAGCGGACGATCATCGCGACGTGGGTCCGCTGGTGGAGGGGCCCCGGTGCCTTCTGCGATCATGATGCTGACGGGCAGGGGAGGCAGGGGTTATTAACTGGTGACTTCCCTCCTCCCTTCTCATCCTTCTCTTCCTCTCAGATCATCGTCGTCGTCTTCACCTTCAGGGAAAGCCAGATAAAAACGGTTGTTTTTTGTGAAGAAATTATGAAGGAGCTAATAAATCGGGAGTTATTTTTGTTGGATGTACTTGTAGCCTATTTCTGTTATATGGTTAGTCCAAGCGGCAGTGCAGCAACAACGACATTTATTCTGACTTTTAGTCATTGCACAACACATATTTTGATGAATAAAAACTGCATTTTGCTACATAATATTTCTCAAAGACTGAAGACACGTTTCACTTACGGCCCAGAGGAGTTCTTGTGCACGCACAAACCTTCCAAAGGTACTGTGAAGCAGACACTTGCACCCTCAGACCGGCCAAAGAAACTGTTAACAACACTTAAACAGAACATCGTTTTTACACTGGTTTTGAGGTATTTATACCAATTGTTTCCTACAAGTAACTTTGCACCACAAAAGCGTTTTCCTAATAGGACTGTGGTGACAGACAGTTTGGGGTGGAAGTGATTAGTGGAGGGCCTGGGCTGCAAAATCAGACTATCTGACAGGAAACAAACATGTTTTATCTAAACATTAGAATGTGATCGCATCATTATATTTGCAATTTCCCAGATTCATAAATTTCCTCATTAAAAAAACCAGTCTCTTAGCAAAACATGAAATAGGTGCAAAACACTGACCTTTGCATTTGTTCTGATTCACACAAATTATGCTTTTAGTGTGTGTGCGCATGCACGTGTGTGTGCGCATGCACGTGTGTGTGCGCATGCACGTGTGTGTGTGCGCATGTGTGTGTGTGTGTGTGTGTGTCCTATGCAGTGTGGTTAGGACCCAGCATGATTCTGATTTTAATGTACTTTATTATGAATGTTGTTGTCTTTTTAAACAAAAGCCACAATATTTTCTACAACTATGATCACGTTCTTTTTCATGCTAGAACATGTTTCCTCTCCTAAATCTAATTTATAACCTTGTAATGCCTAAACGTCACTGTTACCTTTTCATCGCTGAAACCTGACCTTCAACCTTTTGTGGCAGGAATGACTGACTTTTTCCCTTCAAATCTTAAAACAATGCTGGGAGATTATAATTTGGACTGAGGCCAAAGTTTAAAAAATATGACATTTCATGACAAACGTGGCGTTTCCCAGGGCACACAGACAGTTTCTGTTTCCGCCCCGGGTCCAGGGGCCGGCGCGTTTAGGTGCACGCAGCAGTCGTCGTGACCTACCCAGACTGGACTCAGACACTACCTGAACATGTGGTTTTCAGAAAGCAGAGTACTTCATTTTTTAGCCATTTTCATTTTTTTTTGCTGACATCAGAATTAAAAGCAAAAACTGTCATAATGTAACAGATTTCTGCTTTAATAAGTTTATTGTAATTGTGTTTATCACTCAATATTCCAGTGTAAACGTCTTACTTCGAAGGTACTGACAAGTCCACAGGCTGGATCACATATTTGCACAGCTCTGTGTTTCAGCATGTTTAGTTCGAGGTGGATGTAAGAAGACAACATTAAAGCACAAAGTCTCAGCTCGGTGTTGAGTGACTCACGTGGCCAGCCCAGTCTCAAAGCAGGAAACAGTCACCAAACAAAGACGATGAGAGAGGTATTCCTGCTAAAGGTGACTCTACAAGCTGTTGAGTTCTGGGATCGGCCTGGTTTCACTCACTGCTAATGCAAGTGGACTTTCCTTTTGTTTATTTTTTAATAAATAGAAGACAGAGTGAAATATGTCACTTGTTCTGTTAATGTGAGATTGTATTTAAGACCTGCTGAGGACCACGTCGGGTCCCCAGGACAGGTCACCAAGACAGATCCTCAGTCTCAACCATATTCCAAACCCTAAACAAACGCTGACAAACGTCTGTGATACTTGCTGGTGTGGGAGATGTGCATCAACCTTCTCTACAGCAACTGCAACTGGAAACAACTGGCTGCGAGAGCTGGACACGGGGCTGTTGCATGTGTGAGGGAGTTAAACCGTAGACGACAATAAGGTAGCAGTTAGGATGAGGGTTAAAACAACCATCTGTACTACCTGGCTTCATTAAAATGGCTCTTTAATGAAAGTGAAATGAGTCGCTGGTGCCTGAAGCAATCGGATGAGGAGGTGCACGGGGAGACTGTGTGCACGCCAAACCTCCTGACTTGTTGGAGGACGTAGCAGAACAGCTTACAGAGGCGTTAGGTCTGGCTGAGCTGGGGTGGCAGCAGACTAGTGGGAGTGGTGTTTCCTCTATGTGGCTGGTCATCGGCGGGGCTCCACACTACCTGACCGGACAACAACTTCATCCATCCATTATCTACACCCGCTTAATCCGTCTCCGGGTCACGGGGGTCTGTCGGAGCCTATCCCGACGCATAGTAGGCGAAAGGCAGGGGTACAACAACTTCATCTCTTCTCCAAATCAGGTTTAGAAAGCAAAATAATTGTAAGAAGTGACACATGAAACAATTTTTAAAAATGAGTTCTGCAAGCTGTTTCCTTCCTGTGTCCTAGCCTTCCCAGTATTTCCCTCCTCTCCTTGGTTTGGATGTGGAGTAGGATGTGGAGTAGCAACAGATCCAGATTTTTTGTGTGGTTGATATCTACCTCGCATCAGCAATGTGTAGGCCAGCGTCTTTAAAAAAAAGAAAGCTTAGAACCTTTCAAATCCAGTTTAAAACGATGTAGCATGAAGGCAGCTTTAGTCACCTGAGCTCTTCCTCCCAATGTTCCTTCCCGTCGCTGCTTGTTAAGCTCCACGTTAGTCTACGGACCTATGTATACTGACCAATGTGATGCAGTTAAGAGTATCTAATCTATACTTTTTCCAGTGTTAACAGTATATAAATGCATGTTAAATAAGCCTACAGTAATTTGTGAAACTTTACAGTGATTTCCGTTGCACAGTGTGACAAGAATGAGGCAAAACCATAAAAGGAAGCAAATTTGAGTTGATTATGCAATAATACAGTAATGGCTTTCTCTCCAACACATGCAGCTTTCAGAGTCATTTTGCTCTGAAAGGCAGTGGATTACAAAGTGGGGTCATTTAAAGGGCTGCAGGGGCTCCACCTGTTAAACCACTCTAGCGTCACTTTCATTTCATTTGCACATAAGACAACAACAGGATCATAAAGGCCTGTCAGTGCCTGCAGTATGAAAACCCTCCTGTGTTAATGGTACACTGGCCGAGTCGTTCTCTGCCGACGGTCCCTGGCGTTCCAAAGCCCATCCTCAACAGACCCACAAGTGAGAGAACAGGAGTTACTTATTCAAATGACAGGTAGATAGATAGATAGATAGATAGATAGATAGATAGATAGATAGATAGATAGATAGATAGATAGATAGATAGATAGATAGATAGATAGATAGATAGATAGATAGATAGATAGATAGATAGATAGACAGACAGACAGACAGACAGACAGACAGACAGACAGACAGACAGACAGACAGACAGACAGACAGACAGACAGACAGACAGACAGACAGACAGACAGACAGACAGACAGACAGACAGACAGACAGACAGACAGATAGACAGATAGATAGATAGATAGATAGATAGATAGATAGATAGATAGATAGATAGATAGATAGATAGATAGATAGATAGATAGATAGATAGATAGATAGATAGATAGATAGATAGATAGATAGATAGATAGATAGATAGATAGATAGATAGATAGATAGATAGATAGATAGATAGATTCCCTTATTCGTCTCACTTGCCATTTTAAGACATTTTGACTGGAGTTCATGCTCTTCATGCTCTGCTTCTGCTTCCAGTGGTGGCACAGAAAGTCCTCATCATCATCAAGCTCAGGTACATTTTCAGCCCTCATCAAAACCCTCCAACATCAAAGAAAATGCTGCTCTGGACCAGTTACCAGCTGCAGCCCTGTCAAGTTAAGGCGGCTACGAGCATATTTCTGTCATGCCACTGGGTTTTGGCTCAACTCACACATTACAAAAACTGATCTGTCTGCTGAGGATGAATGCTGAAAGAGTTATAAAGTAGACATTTATGTGCACATAAAATATATTACAGCAGCATTAATTGTGGTTTTGTCTTTTTTACAAAATTATTAACACATGATAAGACTCTTTAAATCATGATTTATTTCCCTTTTGTTAGTTGAGCGAACTTGTTGAGGTAAGGTGTCCTCCCAGCTTGAGGTGTATTTTCCTCTTCTGTGGCCTTCGACGCGATGGTGGAGGGTGATGGTGCAGAGCAGGTGCAGGTGCAGGTGCAGAGCAGGTGCAGGTGCAAGAGCAGGTGCAGGTGCAGAGCAGGTGCAGGTGCAAGAGCAGGTGCAGGTGCAGGTGCAGAGCAGGTGCAGGTGCAGGTACAGGTGCAGGTGCAGGTGCAGAACAGGTGCAAGAGCAGGTGCAGAGCAGGTGCAAGAGCAGGTGCAGGTGCAAGAGCAGGTGCAGGTGCAGGTGCAGGTGCAGGTGCAAGAGCAGGTGCAGGTGCAAGAGCAGGTGCAGGTGCAGGTGCAGGTGCAGGTACAGGTGCAGGTGCAGGTGCAGGTGCAGGTGCAGGTGCAGGTGCAGGTGCAGGTGCAGCAGTCCGGCTGCTTAACCCTCAGCTATGTTGCTGTAGAGTGTGCTGTTAGATGCAGAGAGGAGCTGCAGAAGACACTATATGGGCGGCCAACCATAAACGGCCGTTACAATCACCATACACTCTCACGTAGGCTGCCTACAGTCATGTATGTTCGCTTTCCTCACATGCAGTTTCTGGTATTGGTGAAACAGCTGAGACGGCACCCAGATTTTATAGGTGCGCAATAGCAAAATGCTTATGCCCAAGTGTCACGGATTAGTCTGACTGACACAGTGGAGTCTAGACAGCGAACCCCAACCAAACTAGGAGCTCTTGTTTTGAACAGAGTCACGTGCATGACGGCAGCACGCAGACCAGAGGGTAACTGCAAGGCCCCGGCACGTTTGGTCATCTGCTTCGAGGTTTATAGTTTCTTCTGGAATTCACAAATTGCAGCCACGAAGGCTGATTAAATGATGACATCTGCATACACATATGCACACATATAAGTGTTACAACCTTGCACCATCAAGCAAATTGCATCCCCCCCGTACACCCCCAGAGGTCATCCACATCATGGCCTGTTGGGCAACAAGCTGTTCAGCTAATCAGTGGAGAGCCTCCTCTCCCCAGGGAGAGCCATATGGTGAACAGCGCTGTGACATCACAACAAAAAACAACCCTCATGACATCACAATAGAGGCTTTACAGCGGCACCACAAATTTCTTTTTGAACACATCTGGCTCCACCGAGGAGGTCATCTGGCAAACTGGCTGTAGGGTCTGCACGTTCAAGGAACGTGGTGAGGATCAGGACCGTCTACTGGAAGTACAACCTTTCAGCTTTAAGGTTTAATCAGAACATCAGAAAATAATAATAGAAATAATCTGGTCCTTCGAGGTCTTAACATCAGGCAAACTCAACCACCCCGAACATTACTGTCATTATTAATCAACATAAACTGAGACAGTGTGAAAATCAGATTACACATAAAAATAGCAGAATATCTCGTTTCAGATGTCATTTCGATGTCTCTCTTCAGATGATGGATGTCTCGCCCTACAGTGTAGAAACACCAGAAACAGAAATAACGTACCGCAGTAGTTTTCTGTTCCATCTTATCAGTCTGTTGCATTAATGTCCAGGAATTTTACCAACTTTTCATCACCAAATGGGGCATGGGCTTTTTATTGGTGAATGAACTGGGAGGCTCCCAGAAAGGAAGTGGGAGGCTCCCATTGGACCTAATGTATGTGCAGCAGCTTTGGCTTTGGTGGAGAAATCACAAATAATCATCATTAATAATCTTTTAGGCAAAGCTTGGTTAGATAAGCTTCATCCTGAGACCCTTCCAGGCCCATACACAGCCAGCCAAAATGAACAACACATATTATCTTTAACGTATGAATGATTATATCAAGTTTTTATTCACAGCTTAGACACTGTACTCAGAACTCTTAGAAGAACATACTACAAGAACATACTACAAGAACATACTACTAAACTATAAGCAGCAAATGGGATGGCAGCCAATCATTGGCTGTGCGAGTCGTCAATCAACAGTCCACACCTCCTCACTTCAGTCCAGTTTGATTCAGAAAAAGTTCATGTCCAAACACCCACAAAGGTCGGAATTCTTTGTTTTTATGCAAGCGAATGCAACCATACCACCTCTGTCCTTTGTCAGACTCAGCAACGTTAAGAGAAATTAAAGCAAATTTTTGTTTGTATTTGGAGAATTTAATAAAATATAACTGTTAAAAATGAATCAGCTCTTGTTCGATCAAGTTTTTATGTGCATTAAGTGTCTGACTTTAGATCAGACTTTGGATTGTGGTAAACCTCAGCAACGAAGGGGATTTACATATAAACAGAAAGAAAAACAATCACGTACTTTCAGAAAAGATGCATCTGTACACTTTAAGAGAAACTAAAGACCTTTGTGTTGAATTCATTTAGGTTGACAAAGGAACTCATGGGCTTTCTATTTTATGTTTAAAATAATAGTGCTACGTGTATTATTTTCACTCCACAGTGAAGGTTATTTGTCTGAATGTGTCTGGCTGTTCAGCTTCATTAACCATTTATTACCTGTTTCACATGAGTACACATGTTGAACACGTGACAAAACCTGACTGTTGGGAACAAGCCATAATGACTGATACTGGTTTCATCACAGGATGCAGCCTAATTAGAAATTTGAGTTGTGAAGTGCCGCGCTGAATGAAACTGCGTTGCAACTGAATTAATGTACTTTTTATTAGATAAGCACGAGACCGGGATGGGAGGAGAGCAGCTCACTGGGCCGGATGCAGGATGTGGAGCCATGTTTTGGTGAGCCAATGCCCGCATCGCTTTTGGGGTAGCTCAATAAAGCTGATTGGGACATCAAGTACCAAGTCTCTTCATCTGTGAGAAGCGTCAGCTGGGACGCCAAAAGACTGGCAGTTACGTAATTACTGTGCTGATATTCCGTTATTTCATGTGGCCCTCACAGCAATCGTACACATGTAAATCCCCAACCGTATCGTCCTCCTCTGCTGTCAGTGTCTCATGGCCACCTCTTCTGTTTGACGACGCTCTTAACATGCACGGTCCTTCTGTGTACGAATGTAGTCAATCAGTGCTGTTGACATTAAAAAATTATTTGCTGTATGTCACGTTATGTTTTTCCACTTTTGAGAATAAAAGCAAAAAATACACAGAAACTGTCACATATCGACAAATTTCAGCAAAAATGCCGAAAAAGGTGAAAAATGCAGTTTGACCTTTCGGTTAAATTAATCCAAATAAGAAGGACTCTTGAATGAGAGTAAAGAGTCGGTCCAAACACTGAGCTTCATGTCATGGACTGTTTAAACGTCCTAATCAGGACTTAATGCAAAAAGAAAAGGTCTAAAAATTCCTTTTAAAAACGAAAGAGAGAAGAAAAAAGAACTGCGCGCGTGGATCCGAACCTCCAAAACAAATGATTTGATCTGTGGAGCATCGTGCACTGCTTTCCAAACCGTGATCACACAACTCAAGTCAGGGCGTGAAATAGACACATAGACAACTTCATTTGTATTTTTTTTATTCATTATGTGACACCAAGTAAACACATTTTTTTAATATGCATCTTGTGCTGCAGTTTATGCAAAACAGGATTTCAGTTTTACAGGAGGACAAGAGGACCCGAAAAATATATATATGGATCCATCAACACTACATACTAAATGTACTACACTATATACTACATGTACTACCCTATATACTACATGTACTACACTATATACTACATGTACTACATGTGCTACACTGTATACTACATGTACTACACTATATACTACATGTACTACACTATATACTACATGTACTACACTATATACTAAATGTACTACACTATACACTATACACTACATGTACTACACTATATACTCCACATACTACCCTATATACTACATGTACTACACTATATACTAAATGTACTACACTATACACTATACACTACATCTACTACACTATATACTCCACATACTACACAATATACTACATGTACTACACAATATACTACATTTACTACATGTGCTACACTGTATACTACATGTTCTACACTATACACTACATATACTACATTATATACTACATTTACTACACTATATACTACATTCACTACACTGTATACTACATATACTACACTACATATTACACTGTATACTACATATACTACACTATACACTACATATTCTACATTTATTATGTAGTATATAGTATATTATATGTAGTGTATTGTATAGTATATGTAGTATATAGTGTAGAGCAGAACCAGGAGGTCCCCCGACCTGGTTAACACCACACCAACACAAGCACCCAGACCCCTCACAGCACCACCCACCTCCCTTCACTGCCCCCGAGACGCCCCCACGTGACAACGGAAGCATCCCTGCTGGGTCAGGTTGGTGATCCATTTACATCCCAATGCACCGTGACTTATCCACATGCACACCCACACAAATCTACAGTCATGCTCATACGTACGATGTTATTTACAGTGTTAGAACCTGTTCAGGTTCACTTCAGGTCTTCATCCCTGTACTTGTTGAACATCATCAGTCTGAGCCTTAAACACACTCATGCTTGGACGTTGCTTCAGTTCTTGGCTGAGTTTCTTCCAGACCTTCACAACTCTGACTGAAGTGCACGTTCTTTTCACGGTTGTTCCAACACTCCTGGTTCTGAAGTTCAGGTGTCCCTGTAATCACAACCCCCCTCTCTATCAGTAAAGACTTTCTGTACATTATCTGGTAGTTGTCTGTTTCTATCTTCATACACCAGCTGAGCTGTTTAAACTGTTTAAACTGTTTAAACCAGATCTGGGAGTTTTAGAAGACCGGAGTTTATAAAAAGTCATTAGTGTGGTCCTGGAAACCTGCCTTATGAACCAGTCTGATGGATCTTTTCTGGAGGGAGCACAACGGTCGGAGTCAGGATTCGTAGGCGTTGCCCCAAACTTCCACACAATAATTCTAATATGGAAAAATAACTGAACAATATACAATATGTAATGCTTTGATATTCAATAAATATTGAGCTTTACTGAGGACTGAAAAACTTCTGGATACTTTATCTTAACCATGTTGAATGTGAGGTTTCCAACAGATCTTATCGTCATCATCACACCCAGAACCTTAATTTAATTAACTCTGTCTATATGTACACCCTCTATCCAAACTTTTACATTATTGTTCGCTTTACGATTTCCAAATAACATAAACTATGTTTGTCTAAATTTAATGATAGTTTTTTTTTTATACCCAACCACTTGGGTGATTTCCACCATAAGCTGCTGTAAATTCTGCTGTAAACCTTTGAGACTGCATATGTCATTTATGTATAGAATAAAGCCTTTAGGTCCCAATACTGACCCCTGGGGGACACCACAAACAATGTCCAACCATGATGACTGAAAGTCACCCATTTTTACAAACTGCTGCCTGTTGCTTAAATAACTTTTTTCCAGTATAAAATCCCTCCCCTGATACCATAACGTTCCAGTTTTTTTTTTAATTAATATGTCATGATTTGTTGTGTCAAATGCATTTTTAAGATCAATAAACACCCCAACTGCGAATTTCTTTTTATCTTAGTATGGAAGTCTGCGCGGGATTCATGGTATCCCATATACTGTCCAGATTGATTGACATGTCTCATGTAGTGCTGCTTCCAAACCTGGTCCTGCAACAGATGCTCTTCCCAGAGGTCATCAAGTATAACAGTCCATGGTGGGGATGGGAGGAGTCACGAGTGATGTTTCTGGCTCGGGACATGCATGTTAGATGCAATGTCCTGAATGGAGGGAAGAGAAGTCCCAGTGATTTTCTCTCCTGTCCCAGTACTACTTCTCTTTCTATGTCTTTCCATCTGTTGATGTGAAGCATGCCTTACAAAGATAAGACCTCACGAGATTTACCATCTAGAACGGTTGTTTGGTTTGGTTCCAGCTGTAGGTTCCAAAGTCATTTTCAAAAGGCCGGAGTATTCATCTGTCCATGCACTACTGCCTGTAAATTAACTAATGTGCTATTCTCCCTGGTGGTTAATGATATGATGGCTGTTTCACGTATCCCATGTTGTGTATGTCTGGAGTAACAGTGTTTGTGCTCTACTTACTTTAAAGATGCAACATGCAGGTGAGAAGTGTATGAAGTGAAGAAGCTCCTATCACCGGACATCGGTGGTCACAGGGTCACCAGCAGTAAAACTGGCAGAAGGTTTTCAGGACACGGCTGGAGACCAAGAATGACTAAACTGTCATTACAAACACCCCATCATACCCCAGTACTGGGTCAAATATATCGACGGCCGAAACGCAATGGCTTCAATCTGCAAAATTATCAAAAAGTGGAAGAAAAGTCTTCTTATCTCCACTTTGCATTTCATTAACATTTAGTCGGCCTTGTTGACACATCGTATAGAACTTCTGTCCAAAAACAGTGTCACATGTATTGGGTATCCATAAACATATCATTGTTTAAATAATGGAGGTGTTTATTTGTTCTCTCAGGAGGGTACATTTTTCAGACAGGAGGTTATATATTTATAGATTTATTTATTGACACAGTAGGGTTATGGACTTGAGCATCTGATTAGTTTGGCTCTCCCATTCAAAATATTAGGTTAAAATAAGTCCGCTGTAGAGTTCAAGTGCATGAGAAGAGTAGGCCTTACTGGAACATGACATGAGTGAGTTTGGCTGCAGGTCACTGGGAACGGTTTTCATGTATATTTCCACCACCTATTGAACATCCATTCTCCAGGATGGCCTGGCCATCTTGGCCAAAGCTGGTTGCTGGTTCATGTAAGCTAGTCCTTTGAGTGGCAGATGGTGAGTGAACTTTATGTTTTCCCCTTACCGACGAGCTCCCAGGGAACAGTAGGAGTATGTTCAAATCATTTACAGCATTAAGGGACAGACACCAGGTTGCAGGCTTGCTGCCTTGCAGGTGCAGGTGCAGGTGCAGGCGCAGGAGCAGGTGCAGGCGCAGGTGCAGGCGCAGGAGCAGGCGCAGGAGCAGGTGCAGGCGCAGGCGCAGGCGCAGGTGCAGGCGCAGGCGCAGGCGCAGGCACAGGCGCAGGCGCAGGCGCAGGTGCAGGCGCAGGCGCAGGCGCAGGTGCAGGTGCAGGCGCAGGAGCAGGTGCAGGCGCAGGCGCAGGCGCAGGAGCAGGTGCAGGAGCAGGTGCAGGAGCAGGTGCAGGAGCAGGTGCAGGAGCAGGTGCAGGCGCAGGCGCAGGCGCAGGCGCAGGCGCAGGCGCAGATGCAGGTGCAGGCGCAGGAGCAGGTGCAGGCGCAGGCGCAGGTGCAGGAGCAGGTGCAGGCGCAGGTGCAGGAGCAGGTGCAGGCGCAGGTGCAGGTTAACCATAAAACTGGTACAGAAACATAATGCTCACGTGAGCACATTAAAGAAGGAGGCTCTGAAGGCTGATTTTTATTTATTTATTTAAAAAGAAAAAAAAGCCTTAGATCAATGCTCCAGCAGTTCTTTACTAGATAGTAAAGGACTGGTGAGGAGTGGTGAACAGGACCAGCGGTGTGAAGCTGGAGCATGGATTATGAACCCTAAACAGGTGACCTCCACTCAGACGCCCCCCACTCAGGCTGGAGACGGGCGAAGTCACACAGCAGCCTCAAGGGAAGAGCAACACGGAAAAGGAAAAGAAGTTCAGGAGTCATTAATTCATATATGTTAATTGCCCTTTGGGGATTAGGAAATTATTTTAAATTGAATTGAATTTAATATTTGATTAAATGGGCTATTGCCAAATAAATAAATACTGCTAATCTGTTTTTATTTAAGATTATTCAATTATTTAAGCTTAGAGCCTGCCTGGGTAACAGTGGCTAAGTGAAGGTTTAGTACTACAAAGTTGTTTATTTATTTCAACTCAGTTCAATTCAGTTTTATTAATATAGCATTTATTACAATAAAAAATTGTCCATAGGCACTTTAAGGAGATCCAGAGCACGATTCCAGAGGAAACATTAAAGAAACAATGGTAGGTAAAAAAAACTCCCCTGGCGGGAGAAAAGCCTTTAAGTCAAACAGTTGCAAGAAAAACTCAATTTTAAGAGGGAAGAAACCTGGATCAGGACCTGGATCAGGACCTGGATCAGGACCTGGATCAGGACCTGGATCGTAAGAGGGATCCTCCTGCCAAAGACCGGCCGGGTATATCCAGGCCACTACTAGGAAATTCAATTTAGTATACAGTATGTAAGGTCCGTAATGCCGAGGTGTTTTTAAGGTGTTTGCATCTTGCGGTAGATTTGTCATTGATCCATGAAATAGCTTCCTGATTCTTATTTGAATCACAGAGCATGCCCAGCAGAGGTCTTACATTAAACTGAATAGGGAATTACAGGAGCACCGTCACCGCCTGCTCCACGGTCATTGTCATTGCAATTTTGTTGAAACCAAAGAAATTCCAGATATAGTAGAATATTGCAGAGACCAGATACAAGATACAGTAGTTACAGTAAATGATGCATAAGACAAAAACCTCACGGGAAATGTTTTCTGTAAGATAGTCAGTCAGCAGTCAATTAGTCAGCAAAGTTAATTTATGTCACTTTTTACAGATAAAAATCTCTGTGCTTTACAAGAAGACACGGTTTTACAGATTAAATAAAATAAATAAATGAAAATAGAAATAAAAATAAATTGGTTCACAATAAAATACAATTTTAAAAAAAAGAAAGAAAATACAAACATGGAAACATAGAAACAGTGAAAAACGAAAAGCCTACCTGAATAAAAAGTGTTCTACTGCATCCACAGTCAAGGAGCAGCTATTTAACGGGCCCGTTACGTTCTGCGTTATTAGCAGAAACCTCCGGCTCAGTGATGTTTGATCCAACACGCCTGCAGGAGGAGGAGCTCGACTGGTTCGGTGAAGCAGAAATGAAAACAACCATGGATTCCCTGGAGACTGGTCTTTATATCTTTTTTATTATTATTTCTTTGAATGAGTTATTATATATTTCTCTTATGAAGGGTAAATGTGCATGATTTTCTCCAAGTATTCAGAAACTTTAGGTTGATTGATGACTATATGTTTGTAAGAGTGAGTTTTAGCATGCACAACTGTCTAGTTTGTCCCTTCGTGGTCATGTGATGGACTGGTGACCTGACCGGGAATCCAGGGTGGCACCCCGACTTTCACTTAACTAACTCACTTTATTTATAAAGCACTTGAAACAACCACATTGAAACAATGGCTGAATACTAAGAACTGTACGAGACATTAGAAAACATTAGACGTGTTTCCATCGCCCCAAATGTCGACAAAAGAAATGGAATTACGAAGGAGTGAAATGAGAATAATTCCTTTCTTAAACATACCAACGTGTGTCGTTTATTGTCACTCAGATGAGCTCAAAAGAAAAACTACAAAACAAAATGGCGCTACCCGCCAACCACACGTAAACAAGGTCCAAGCGTTCGTCGCTGTCTTAGAGGCACAGTGCTCGAACAGATAAACGCAGCTAAAATACAAACAATCTAATGATCAACAGGGTGAAGTCAACACAAAACACAGGTCTTAACAGCATTCAGACGCCACTTCTGTGGTGAGTGATGTCCAACAGCTCCTACAACAGCATTTATTTAAAAAAAGAAAAAACTCTGGAACATCGAATAAAACTTTTTATGCTTCAAAGACGTGGTTTTTCAGGTGATCCGATATTCCACTTATTCACAAAAGTGTCATGGACAGGTTTTTTGCTCATTTGCGTCTCTAGCAGTGATGGATGTGACGTAGCCGGTTGATCTTAAGTCATCAAAATCTAGTTTCCAGCTGGTTTTGGCCTCATTAATACGATGTAGTTGTCCTGTAACACGACTTAATCATTTTACATTACATAAGGACTTCACCTCATCTGTGTGCCATTTTCATTCATAAATGATAGTAGTTGATGGAATACAATCTTCTCTAAATATTGCTAAAGGAACAGCAATTTAGAAATTGGCCTAAAATCAGGAAACACGGAGTGGTCAAAACCAACGTTTTTAAAAAGAGGTTGTACTAAAGCATGTTGAGGTTTAGCAGGGACCACACCAGAAGACATACTGTGATTTATAATGGTGAGAAAAAACTGGAACACACTGGAACACACTGCAACACACTGGAACACACTGCAACACACTGGAACACACTGCAACACACTGGAACACACTGCAACACACTGGAACACACTGCAACAGACTGAAACACACTGGAACACACTGCAACAGACTGAAACACACTGGAACACACTGCAACAGACTGGAACACACTGCAACAGACTGAAACACACTGGAACACACTGCAACACACTGGAACACACTGCAACACACTGGAACACACTGCAACACACTGGAACACACTGCAACAGACTGAAACACACTGCAACACACTGGAACACACTGCAACACACTGGAACACACTGCAACACACTGGAACACACTGCAACAGACTGAAACACACTGGAACACACTGCAAAACACTGGAACACACTGCAACAGACTGAAACACACTGCAACACACTGGAACACACTGCAACACACTGGAACACACTGCAACACACTGGAACACACTGCAACACACTGAAACACACTGCAACACACTGGAACACACTGCAACACACTGGAACACACTGCAACACACTGGAACACACTGGAAAAAACTGGAACACACTGAACACACTGGAACACACTGCAACACACTGGAACACACTGCAACAGACTGAAACACACTGCAACACACTGGAAAACACTGCAACACACTGGAACACACTGCAACAGACTGGAACACACTGCAACACACTGCAACACACTGGAACACACTGCAACACACTGGAACACACTGCAACAGACTGGAACACACTGGAACACACTGAAACACACTGGAACAGACTGGAACACACTGCAACACACTGGAACACACTGGAACACACTGTAACACACTGCAACACAGTGGAACACACTGGAACACACTGTAACACACTGAAACAGACTGAAACACACTGCAACACACTGGAACACACTGCAACACACTGCAACAGACTGAAACACACTGGAACACACTGCAACAGACTGGAACACACTGCAACAAACTGGAACACACTGCAACACACTGGAACACACTGGAACACACTGAACACACTGGAACACACTGCAACAGACTGAAACACACTGGAACACACTGAACACACTGGAACACACTGAACACACTGGAACACACTGCAACAGACTGGAACACACTGGAACACACTGCAACAGACTGGAACACACTGGAACACACTACAACACACTGGAACCCACTGCAACACACTGAAACAGACTGAAACACACTGCAACACACTGCAACCCACTGGAACACACTGGAACACACTGCAACAGACTGAAACACACTGCAACACACTGGAACACACTGCAACACACTGGAACACACTGCAACACACTGGAACACACTGCAACACACTGAAACACACTGCAACACACTGGAACACACTGCAACACACTGGAACACACTGCAACACACTGGAACACACTGGAAAAAACTGGAACACACTGAACACACTGGAACACACTGCAACACACTGGAACACACTGCAACAGACTGAAACACACTGCAACACACTGGAAAACACTGCAACACACTGGAACACACTGCAACAGACTGGAACACACTGCAACACACTGCAACACACTGGAACACACTGCAACACACTGGAACACACTGCAACAGACTGGAACACACTGGAACACACTGAAACACACTGGAACAGACTGGAACACACTGCAACACACTGGAACACACTGGAACACACTGTAACACACTGCAACACAGTGGAACACACTGGAACACACTGTAACACACTGAAACAGACTGAAACACACTGCAACACACTGGAACACACTGCAACACACTGCAACAGACTGAAACACACTGGAACACACTGCAACAGACTGGAACACACTGCAACAAACTGGAACACACTGCAACACACTGGAACACACTGGAACACACTGAACACACTGGAACACACTGAACACACTGGAACACACTGCAACAGACTGGAACACACTGGAACACACTGCAACAGACTGGAACACACTGGAACACACTACAACACACTGGAACCCACTGCAACACACTGAAACAGACTGAAACACACTGCAACACACTGCAACCCACTGGAACACACTGGAACACACTGCAACACACTGGAACACACTGCAACACACTGGAACACACTGCAACACACTGCAACAGACTGGAACACACTGCAGCAGACTGAAACACAATGTAACCCACTGGAACACACTGCAACACACTGCAACACACTGCAACACACTGGAACACAATGTAACCCACTGGAACACACTGCAACACACTGCAACACACTGCAACACACTGGAACACACTGCAACACACTGGAACACCCTGCTAAACTTGATAAAATGTCTGTACAAAACCGTGTAGGAAAAGGATAAACCCTACTGGGTTTCCTGCACCTACAGCGTAAAGAAAGTGAATGAATCTAAATTTAAATGTTTGCATCTGCGTGAAATGGTCATGCAATGGAAGTGTCGGAAGATCCTACTAATGCAGTTTTGCGATCATTTAATTTTTCTGGCACAGATTAATAGTTTTGGCATCTAGTTTGTAATCAAGCTATAAAGCTATTTCAAAATCAATGATATATATATATAAAAGAGAATCCAATCCTTATTAAACTGGTAAAAATAAAATGTGTATACACAGTTTGCTTTTGAGTGAAGCTAGAGAGAGGCGAGAGAGTTTTAAGGATCTTTCCCACAAATGTTAGTTATTTCTGCAGTCTTTAGTACAACAGGACGTATGATTCACGTCACAGAAGTCATTGCTCAGCAGGAAATGTTAAGGTTAACAAATGTTAACAAGCACACTTTTGTATGAATTCTTATTACTGACTGGCTCTTGAAAGTCTGTAAAACAGCTTGGTATTGAAGGGAATAAACTCAGGTACAGCTCAGTCACCTCAGGTAGGAGGTTTTTTGCTTCAAAAAGTTAACATCATAAACACAAGAGACGCTCACGATAACTCATAAAGCTCAGTAGATGTGTTAATTGTGCCCGTGGGAGGTTGGGATATGGCGAGACACATTGTCCACAACTGCTGGGGCAGCTACTTGTACCTGTTTTTCTTTGTCTCGACTCTTATTCTGAAGAACTCACACAGTGACTAATGCGTCAAACTCTTCAAGGACAGCTGAGGACTGGAAAGTTTATATGCTGTTATTGTAACTTCATGAACGAGGACGTCTGAGCTGCACGCAGCATTTTTACATATACAAACCTTTACTTGGAAAAGTCTCATTCTTGCTCACAGCTGAAGTTGGAGTCCTTTCCACTTTATGTTTATTTGTGCAACACATTTCATGTACAAGACACTTCAAAGTGCTTTACATAAATACTTTTTAAAATGCAATAAAAAGAAAAAGAGGTTAAAAGCAGAAAGGAAAGAAATAATTTTAAAAAGAATAAAACAAATGAGATGCAAGAAATAAAGACTGCAGTGCATTATGGTGGATTACTGAACCGCAGCAGTAAATACAAATGTTTTCAACCTCGACTTTAAACAACGGAGAGTCTCAGCAGCCCTGGTGCATTCTGGGAGTTTGTTCACCAGCTGAGCAGCATAAAATCTGAACGCTGCCTCACCTGTTTGGTTCTAACTCTGGGTCCAGAAAGTAGGCGTGGCCCGGATGACCTGAGGGTTCTGGTTGGTTCACCATGGACCAGGAGGTCAGAGACGTGTTTTGTCCCGAGACCAATCTGACATTTATTAGCCTGGAGTTTTCTTTATAAATGCCGTCAAACCCATGTTACTGACTCCCCACTAAGACATCATGGAGCAGGATTGAGCTTTAAATGTCTCCTAATAGGATACAAACACAGTACCTTGATAATGTGTGCATGAGTTGTCCATCTTGTCTTTATTTAGAACAGAAACAGGTGACAGCCTTCACAGAGAAGGAACAAAGGATCCATCCATCTATCTTCTTTCACTAATCCGGGGCCGGGTCGCGGGGGCAGAAGTCTAAGCAGGGATGCCCAGACCTCCCTCACCCACCCAACAGAACAAAGGATATAAAGAAGAAACACAAAGGCCAGATTCTGGTGATGAGTGGAAAAATGACACGTTACACTGATTAAATGATGTATGTCTTTGTGTCACGAGGCGATCGGATGTGAATCTTAGTAGCAATAACTCACAAACCGACGGCACGTAAATACGAGTTCTCGTCTTTACAGAACATACCTGTTAATAATTAAAGATTAATAGCAAACGAGCGTCAACTACAGAGTAGTTCACCTGTATAAGGCTGGAAAAGGAGACAAAGTCAAATCAAAGTGTTGAGGCATCTATCAGCCCGTAGTGAGACAGATTTCTACTGTTGCTGCTCTTCAGGAGTAGACGGTCAATCCAGATGAGTCCCAAAGGCTCAATGCAGACTCCTCAGCGGGTTCAGGGGAGCCGGTGTCCAGCAGTTTACGGCTTCGGGGCGTCAACACAGCTGGCAAACATCCGTTGTCACTGAGCAGCCAGGATGTTCATGTCATAGCACCAAAAACATCGCTTCACACCTGAAGTTTACTTCACTTTGCAGTCCGCCACACTACTGGGAAATGTTTTGTGCAGTGATGAAACAAGCACTACATTTTTCAGGAAGTCACTGTGTACATCACAAAAAGAGCACAGTGTGAAACTGAAGGTGGATGGACGCCATGAACTGCACGCTCCTGAGCACGGCGTCCCCATCTACAGTCACGTTTCACAACACCTGCTGACGTCTGTCTGATCTTTACAGCTGTAAACGTTGTCTGCACCCTTGTTGTCTGCACCCTTGTTGTCTGCACCCTTGTTGCCTGCACCCTTGTTGCCTGCACCCTTGTTGCCTGCACCCTTGTTTCCTGCACCCTTGTTGCCTGCACCCTTGATGCCTGCAACCTTGTTGCCTGCACCCTTGTTGCCTGCACCCTTGTTGTCTGCACCCTTGTTGCCTGCACCCTTGTTGTCTGCACCCTTGTTGTCTGCACCCTTGTTGCCTGCACCCTTGTTGTCTGCACCCTTGTTGCCTGCACCCTTGTTGCCTGCACCCTTGTTGCCTGCACCCTTGATGCCTGTACCCTTGATGCCTGCAACCTTGTTGCCTGCACATGAAACCAGTGGAGTGTGACACAGAACTTTTTATGCAATTATATGATTGTGTACAATAAAACAAACAAACAAACTGTTAAAAGCAGCTTAATATCACAAAAACATAGATTTTAGCGTCTGGTCTATGATGTGTGAGGAGCTGCAGTGGTGGATTTAATGACCTTTCGGACTCAGCGTGGGGCCAACAGACTGCAAGTGGATCTTGTACAGCTGTGATCCACAGGTCTGTCAGTGTGTCACCCCCTAAATCTTGGCAGCGACTCCATTAACTGCATCATCTCCCCACTGCTGGGGTCCAAAGCAGAGGGAAAATCAGAGAGGAAGTGGGAGTGTGGAGGGGCTGTGGGGGTGCACATGAATGCAAGCAGGATATCGTTACTACATCGCACAAACAGCTTCACGTGAGGTTCCTCCCCCTCAGACTCTTCTCTCTCAGACCTACACATCTCAGTTCTTACATAGCCTTTGTCCTTACCCATCCATCATGTGTTCCTCCTTCACCTCCATCCTCCTCGCTGTTGCACTCTCTCTCTCATGTGCACAGGTCTGGCACACTGAATGTCTCTCTCTCTTAGTCTCAGTCCTCTTCAGGATGCCCTCCACCTCCTCCCATCTTCCTCTCGTTACCATTTTATAGGCTTGTTAGTTCCACTTGAAATGCCAAATGACAAACAATCTAAACCCAGTGAGCCGCTGCGTAGCCACCATCACAGAGCTGCAGAGTCTAAACAAACAGGATACGAGCTGAAACACTCGCAGTCCACCCCCGCCCGCCCACCCTAAATCCTCACATATGATGGTCACTTAAACATACACCAGAGCTGTGTAATGACAAACACAATTCAGAGCCTACAGAGACAGTGAGAAGGACTTCTAGCATATTTTCTTCTTTGATCAAGTTTGATTGATAATGTGTTGAAAACTGTTCTCAAAATGTCTTGTTTTTCTTTGTTTTTATTTTTGTTTTAGGAAAATCAGCGTCAGAAATGTCTTTCCGTCAGTCTTCTGCCGTGTTTTAAGAAACTAGAATCTCCTTTCACCGGGATTGTGGTCTGGAAAAGCATCCAAGAGCTCCGAGAAGGACTTCCTCCTTCAAGAATCTGTCGTGCAGTTCTGTATTGAACAGATCTATATTGCGGTTCATTTGATTTTGTTTTGTTTTGTGTATTTTTGTGTTATCTTGCGTTTTTCTGGCATGGTTGTCTCTCTTGCAGCGTCTTGATTACATGCTTGGTTTCAGACTGAACACTTCTCCGGTAACTGCTCGTGTCATCCAAAACTTCTCAGTGGTTGAGGAACATGTAGATGGGAATAATCCAATAATCTGAAATATATCTACATGGTCCAACAACCTCTAATTACACATTTAGACCTTGAAGATCCAGACTTCCTGACATAGAGAGAAAAACATATTGCACTGCTGAAGGATGTTTATGTTAATTGCATCTATCCTCTTCAGCAGATGCAGCAGATGCAGCAGACACATCAGCCCCCACCTTCACATTTCTTTTCACTACATTTTACTTTAAACGGACTCATATATCAGTATATGAGCTCAAGCATTACCACACTGTTCGCTATGGCATCCCGACTATCACGGCTTGTTCAGATTTGGTTTATCTCACTTTTTAACTCCTTGCAAAAGTAGTGCCCTTTTATTCGATCGGGGAAGGCTGGCAGGAGGAAATGGGGTCGATTTTACAGCGCCACTTTAGAAGAAACGCATAGAAAATGCTCCTAATGTTCCTGCAAATGCTACAAATAATGTAATACAACTCAACTGGTTCAGAGGTTATCAAAGTTTCCAAATCCATCAGCTGCCAAGAGGCCTCACCATCTGGAGTGTAGTTGAAAGAATTAGGAAACGTCTTTAATCTGGAGATACATGTTGTCAAAGTCTGTCAACGCCTGGTCTGATGAAGCTGTAAAATGAACCAACGTCTCCAGAGCAGCTACATGAGGCAGTGCTACGTCCAGGACTCTAACTTAGTTTTCACGTCTGTGCTGTGACCACTGTTCATGTTTAAGTTTAGTTAGTATAATTTCACTAATGTAATGATACAAACGACGCTGAACGAGTGTGGAAAGCTATTATGAACACAAAGAAAAGTGCCTTCTGTGCTTTAGTTGTATCACCGAGATCAGATGTTGTATGAAGCGTTTACTCAGTAAAACGAGATATCCCTGCTTCAGCACTCAAACACAGCACAGAGCGCTGCTCCTCCATCAGACATCTGCTGCTGCCGCGTCTCCATGTGGGCTCCGGGCGTGCTGAGTGGCGGCTGCACGTTACTGTCAGAGCCGTCACTACCCTGCATGTGTCTGTGTGTGCATGTGAGTTGGAAGTGTTTGTTTCTGTGCTGCAGAGGGGGGCTGGGGGGGGGGGGGCACTGGGTGAACAAACATGTCCTTTTGAGTTAGCGGCTACAGAGCTAATATTGACCAGCAGTCGCTCGGCGACATGCAGCAGGTCAAATTAAGCACAGTAGCGACGGTGGCGCGGCACAAAGAGCCAATGACACACCTTATCACCTGGATGAATTAGCCTCCGTCTGCCAGACGTATCAAGCACACAGCACAGCACGAGCGGGGGCGGGGGCGGGGGCGGGGGCGGGGGCAGGGGCAGCCAGGGATGAACTCCAGCTCCACGCACACATGCGCTGCAGCGCTGCAGGATGTGTATTTGGACCTGGCATGTGTTTAATTTGAAAGGATGCTCATTTCTCTCATTTGGTCTCTCTTGCCACCTCATGGACAAATAAGATTGGGAGAAGGGGGATTATCCCGACACTTACTGAGGAGTGTTTTTCTCTTACTGTTTTGTCTGAAGTACTTATGTAACCAGAATCCTTCACAGACTGAAACGAACACTCTCCACCCAGAGGTCCCGGCACCAAGGAGAAATAATACACAATAAAGCTGAAACCTTTTCTGTCGGGGCAACAGAAGATGGGCTTTTCATTGACTCTGCAAACGCCAAAGCGTCTGGTTGCTCATAGTGAGTCCTGAAGTCCAGCCCAAACCCAAGTAACCCCAGACCAAGCAGGGATAAAGATGCAATATTTATTATTGTATTTATTCCTTATGTCAGGCCTCCAACACATTCCACACAAAAATAAAAAAGATAAAAGGTTTTTACTCTTTTCACTGTTCCTCTTCTCATTACACTTAACAAGGGTTCTGTCGGTGTTAATGTCCGGTGATGGACTGTGATGGGCTTCTGTGGTCCCAATCACTCTGCAAACAGGTCTCAGGTTGCTGATTTTAGTTTTGAAATTCTTCTCACACTTCTTTTAAGTTGTGTTTCCAATACACTTTTTGATGGCTGCGGGGGGTTGGTGTTACCACTGAATGATGTTTTTCTTTTTATAAGAGTAGCTCCCCTACTTCTCTCCGTAACTCCGTAACTCCGTAACTCCGTAACTCCGTATCTCGCCCTGCGAAATTGCTGCAAAATTAGTGATCATTCAGGTGATCATTCAGGTGATCATTCAGGTGATCATTCAGGCGATCATTCAGGTGATCATTCAGGTGATCATTTAGGTGATCATTCAGGTGATCATTCAGGTGATCATTTAGGTGATCATTCAGATGATTATTTAGATGATCATTCAGGCAATCATTTAGATGATCATTCAGGTGATTATTCAGGTGATCATTTAGGTGATCATTCAGGTGATCATTCAGGTGATCATTTAGGTGATCATTCCGGTGATCATTCAGGCGATCATTCAGATGATTATTTAGATGATTATTCAGGTGATCATTCAGGTGATCATTCAGGTGATCATTCAGGTGATCATTCAATTGATCATTCAGGTGATCATTCAGGTGATCATTCAGGTGATCATTCAGATGATTATTTAGATGATTATTCAGGTGATCATTCAGGTGATCATTCAGATGATCATTCAGGTGATTATTCAGGTGATCATTCAGATGATTATTTAGATGATCATTCAGGCGATCATTCAGGCGATCATTCAGGTGATTATTCAGGTGATCATTCCGGTGATCATTCAGGTGATCATTCAGATGATCATTCAGATCATTATTTAGATGATTATTCAGATGATCATTCAGGCGATCATTCAGGTGATCATTCAGGTGATCATTAAGGTGATCTTTCAGGTGATCATTCCGGTGATCATTCAGGTGATCATTCAGGTGATCATTCAGGTGATCATTCAGGCGATCATTCAGGTGATCATTCAGGTGATCATTTAGGTGATCATTCAGGTGATCATTCAGGTGATCATTCCGGTGATCATTCAGGTGATCATTCAGATGATTATTTAGATGATCATTCAGGCGATCATTTAGATGATCATTCAGGTGATTATTCAGGTGATCATTCAGATGATTATTTAGATGATTATTCAGGTGATCATTCAGGTGATCATTCAGGTGATCATTCAATTGATCATTCAGGTGATCATTCAGGTGATCATTCAGATGATTATTTAGATGATTATTCAGGTGATCATTCAGGTGATCATTCAGATGATCATTCAGGTGATTATTCAGGTGATCATTCAGATGATTATTTAGATGATCATTCAGGCGATCATTCAGGCGATCATTCAGGTGATTATTCAGGTGATCATTCCGGTGATCATTCAGGTGATCATTCAGATGATCATTCAGATGATTATTTAGATGATCATTCAGGTGATCACTCAGATGATCATTCAGATGATTATTTAGATGATTATTCAGGTGATCATTCAGGTGATCATTCAGATGATCATTCAGGTGATCATTCAGATGATTATTCAGGTGATCATTCAGATGATCATTCAGGCGATCATTTAGGCGATCATTAAGGTGATCTTTCAGGTGATCATTCCGGTGATCATTCAGGTGATTATTCAGATGATTATTCAGATGATCATTCAGATGATCATTCAGATGATTATTTAGATGATTATTCAGGTGATCATTCAGGTGATCATTCAGATGATTATTCAGGTGATCATTCAGATGATCATTCAGGTGATTATTCAGGTGATCATTCAGGTGATTATTCAGGTGATCATTCAGGTGATCGTTCAGATGATCATTCAGGTGATTATTCAGATGATTATTTAGATGATTATTCAGATGACCATTCAGGCGATCATTCAGGCGATCATTCAGGCGATCATTCAGGTGATCTTTCAGGTGATCATTCCAGTGATCATTCAGGTGATCATTCAGATGATCATTCAGGTGATCATTCAGATGATTATTTAGATGATTATTCAGATGATCATTCAGGTGATCATTCAGGTGATCATTCAGGTGATCATTCAGATGATTATTCAGGTGATTATTCAGGTGATCATTCAGGTGATCATTCAGATGATCATTCAGGTGATTATTCAGGTGATCATTCAGATGATTATTTAGATGATCATTCAGGCGATCATTCAGGCGATCATTCAGGTGATTATTCAGGTGATCATTCCGGTGATCATTCAGGTGATCATTCAGATGATCATTCAGATCATTATTTAGATGATTATTCAGATGATCATTCAGGCGATCATTCAGGTGATCATTCAGGTGATCATTAAGGTGATCTTTCAGGTGATCATTCCGGTGATCATTCAGGTGATCATTCAGGTGATCATTCAGGTGATCATTCAGGCGATCATTCAGGTGATCATTCAGGTGATCATTTAGGTGATCATTCAGGTGATCATTCAGGTGATCATTCCGGTGATCATTCAGGTGATCATTCAGATGATTATTTAGATGATCATTCAGGCGATCATTTAGATGATCATTCAGGTGATTATTCAGGTGATCATTCAGATGATTATTTAGATGATTATTCAGGTGATCATTCAGGTGATCATTCAGGTGATCATTCAATTGATCATTCAGGTGATCATTCAGGTGATCATTCAGATGATTATTTAGATGATTATTCAGGTGATCATTCAGGTGATCATTCAGATGATCATTCAGGTGATCATTCAGGTGATCATTCAGATGATTATTTAGATGATCATTCAGGCGATCATTCAGGCGATCATTCAGGTGATTATTCAGGTGATCATTCCGGTGATCATTCAGGTGATCATTCAGATGATCATTCAGATGATTATTTAGATGATCATTCAGGTGATCACTCAGATGATCATTCAGATGATTATTTAGATGATTATTCAGGTGATCATTCAGGTGATCATTCAGATGATCATTCAGGTGATCATTCAGATGATTATTCAGGTGATCATTCAGATGATCATTCAGGCGATCATTTAGGCGATCATTAAGGTGATCTTTCAGGTGATCATTCCGGTGATCATTCAGGTGATTATTCAGATGATCATTCAGATGATCATTCAGATGATCATTCAGATGATTATTTAGATGATTATTCAGGTGATCATTCAGGTGATCATTCAGATGATTATTCAGGTGATCATTCAGATGATCATTCAGGTGATTATTCAGGTGATCATTCAGGTGATTATTCAGGTGATCATTCAGGTGATCATTCAGATGATCATTCAGGTGATCATTCAGATGATTATTTAGATGATTATTCAGATGACCATTCAGGCGATCATTCAGGCGATCATTCAGGCGATCATTCAGGTGATCTTTCAGGTGATCATTCCAGTGATCATTCAGGTGATCATTCAGATGATCATTCAGGTGATCATTCAGATGATTATTTAGATGATTATTCAGATGATCATTCAGGCGATCATTCAGGCGATCATTCAGGTGATCTTTCAGGTGATCATTCAGATGATCATTCAGGTGATCATTCAGATGATCATTCAGGTGATCATTCCGGTGATCATTCAGGTGATCATTCAGATGATCATTCAGGTGATCATTCAGATGATCATTCAGGTGATCATTCAGGTGATCATTCAGATGATTATTCAGGTGATCATTCCGGTGATCATTCAGATAATCATTCAGGTGATCATTCAGGTGATCATTCGGATGATTATTCAGAGTAATAATGATTAAGTCGTGTTATAAGACAACTTCATCGTATTAATGAGGCCAAAAGCAGCTGGAAACTAGATTCTGGCGACTTTAGATCGACCCCCTACGTCACATCCAGCACTGCCAGAGTTGTGCAAACGAGCAAAAGAACATTTCCACCAGTCCAAGATTTACCCATGCCCGACCCTTGCTAGGTGGAGGTTTTTCCCTTCCTTGTTTCCCTGGTCCTCTTTGGTTTCCTCGGCAAAAACATGAGACACTTCATTCAGCCATCTTTAAAACAAAGGGGAACTCCCTGAACTTCCCTTTATTCCCCTAAAACTTCAGTTTGAGCAGTCAGTAAATAGAAGTGTTCCATGCGGTACTGGTGGAGCATCTGATCATGGGACCCCAGATCCAAAGAGTCAGTTTGACTCCTTCGTCCAGGTGTATTTGGAAAAGAACACACTTTTGAGGATTTTTCTCTTTTAACACCACCACAATGGATTTGAAATAAGACTATCAAGACATGAACAAAATGTAAGCTTTTAGCTTTTAGGTTTTGCGAAAAATATTTCCCATTTAGCAATTAGACCATTTTTAAGCAACACTCTTTTATGGTCAGACTTTTTGAACCTCATTGACTCTCTTAATCTTGTTTTGGAGCCGACCACGTTTTGGATCTTGTCATTTGGATGGAATGTACAATGATCTGCCACATCCTTATCCGACCATCTACCTGTTTTATTCTCCTGCTCACTGCCTGCACCCCCCACCTGCGTTTTGTTTACCTCTGACTCCTCTACAGTTTCTGCTGCTTGAAAAGACTCTTTTTCCTTGGATGACTTTGGTGACCTCGATGTGGATGTCTGTATGACAATGTTTGCTTTTAGACTCGGTCGCACCAATGACTGTGAAGAGCGTAGAGCCACAGACTGAGCCTTGGCTGAGTGAGTCCACTCGTGCGCTCAGACGTGCATCCAGACAGATGGAGAGAAAATGGAAAAAGGACAATCTCCGAATCTTTTGTGAGATTGTTATTACAAGTTATCGGCAGGCTGTTAAAGCTGCTAAAGCTGAACATTTCTCCTCACTTGTCTCCAAAAATGCTCATAAACCGCAGGTTCTGTTTAATGTATTTGACTCACTAGTGAATCCCTGTGATGTCGTTTCTGTAAACCTTCTTCTTCACTCTGTGAGGATTTCTTGCAGTTTTTTGTAAACAAGATTCCTGCTCTTAGATCTTAGGACTCGTCAGTTCCCACAGTAAACTCAGCTGCCTTTCACCAGTTTCAGCCTGTTTCACGTTCTGTTGAACACCTACATCCTGCTAACTGTCCATCTGGCAACATTTCATCTCGTTTGGTTTTCAGCTCAGGTGGGTCTTTTGTCTTGTTTCCTAAAAACCGGGCTCAGCTCTGGTTGCGTTCCATCCTCCTTGAAACTGCCATGGTGCAGCCACTTTTGAAAAAGAAAAACCTGGACCCATTGGTGCCGTCTAGTTTCAGGCCAATTTCTAAACTCCATTTTATTTCCAAACCTTTAGAGAAAGTTAGCTTTAACCAACACCAAGAACTTTTAAAGCAGTTTCAGTCTGGTTTTAGCCTCATCACAGCACTAAAACTGCTCTTTAAACCTTTTTACTGATCTTCTTTTAAACCTTGATGCCTTTTTAATTCTTTTAGACCTCACAGCGGCGTTTGACACAGTTGATTGCATTATTCTCCTGTCACGCCTCCAGCTGTGTATTCGAGTCACAGCTTTGGACGGGTTTAAGTCCTGCCTCGCAGACAGATCTTTCTGTGTGCAGTTGGGGCCGCGGTTTTCCTCCTCGAAGGCCTGAGGGGTCTCCCAGGGGTCAGTTCTTGGTCCTCTACTGTTCTCCTTTGACATGCTTGCCCTGGGGTTAGGAAGCATAATATTCCTTCAGGGAATGATGGGGTGTTTAAATTAGAAAAGCAGATCAGCTCTGTGGTCAAGGCTAGTTTCTTTCAGCTTTGGCTTCTAGCCAAAGTCAAACGTTATCTTAGAAGGGCTGATCTGGAAAACGTTATCCATGCCTTTATTATGTACTTCCCGTGCGTCAGCACGAATGCAGCAGCTCGTCTTCTAACCGAAACGCAAGCACGTAACGCCGGTGCTTTCCTCACTTCACTGGCTTCCGGTAGGTACAGGATCGATTTGTAGGCTGAGCAGCCACGCCTCCTGCATCTGTTCTCTGTCTTATTTCTCTGTTTAATATTTCTTATTGTTGATGACTTTTTACTGTAAAGCACTTTGGTTGAGCATAGCCTTTATATGTGCTACATAAATAAAGCTGATATTGACATTAGATAAGATAATACATTTAGTTTTAATGGTTGGCATGCAAGTTGTTATTCTTACTCTGAGGTGATTGCGGTGGTTTCACCTCTGACTCCTAAACCACGTCCGTTCATCAGTGTTTGGTTGCAACAAGTTCAGAATATGTTGTCTAACCTTCCTTCTGTCATCTCTGAGTTAGTGGCCGGTAGTTACCACACAGTTAACCAGGTTGTTTCATGTGACTGTGACAGACATGTGATTCTATTGAAGTTGCTCTCTCATGTCATTATTAATGTCCTGCTTTGAGGTTGGATACTATTAACACCGCAAAGATCACAAACAACCTCCATCTTCATCTCCATGCCAGTCGTCCTCTGAGCTGTGTTAGAAATCAGGTGAGTTTGTCTGTGATATAGTGTGAAATTGGCCTTTTTCCCTGCTGTGGTTGCTTGCACATGTCTAACTGGTACTGAGGAAGAGCATCATAACGCTGATGGGTGAGCAGTAGATGAAATGGAGGTGCTGGAAAGACGAGGATTGTTTCTTTTCTTCAGCTATGGTATGATGCAGATATCAGCTGTATTTCAAGCAGAAATGTTATAGGGTAGTAGCAGAAATCAGTTCAGGAGTTCATGTTGCTATTTTGCTTTTGTAATATAAAGCTGGTAGTGCAGGCAACTAACATTGGGCAGCTTTACATGATTCAGTGATATTGGATGAAGCCATACTCCATGTTGTGGTGCCCGATCCCCTGGAAGAGGATACATCTGGAAGATGGCCTTGTTGGTAAAAGTGCCAACATCAACAGCCACCACAACCTGAAGACACTTGCCTCATATCTCCAGTTGTCCACACAGATGCCCAATGCTTTTGACAAGGTCACTACATGTTGTTAGTGACTGGATATCCAACTGTCTGGGCAAATAAATAAATTATGGTTTTATTGTTGCTATTACTGTAACTTTTTCCTGTCAGCCTTTAAAATGAGGGAACAAACCAAATCCTGTCTCCTGGGAATGTAATTGTCAAGCAATTGTGCTATTGTTGCAACCAAGCTTCTTCTGAGAAGCAGTTCACAGTATGGGGCAACTATGAGCATGCAGCAAAACCCCCCATTGCAGGTGAACAAGACGGAGGTGTGAGCACCTCCTTAGTGGGCCTCAGGAATGAGGGGGAGGTGGAAGTCAATGGAATGAAGAGCAAGGTGCTCATTGACTCTGGCTCTTAGATAACTAGTATTACCCACAAATACGTTTGCAACCACCCCATCCTTCAGCATCAAAAGCTCCAGCCCCCTAAGATAGCCATTGAAGGTGCAGCTGGGCAGAGTGTGACCTACCACAATGTCCTGCATATTAACTTGAAAGTGTTGGGAAGAGAGTTAAAGACTGTTCTGGCCTACAGAAGCCATCTCCAAGCCACCTATGGCCAACAGTTCCTTCACCAGGAGTGGTACACTTCTCTACTGGAGATTGAGGGCATCGAACATTATGAGGTGGATGACATGTGGGCCCTGCAGTGTACACTGACTCTAAAATACACATTCCTGAGGGAAAAGAAATAGCTCTAATGTGTAAGATCAAAGCCTGCCCACAAAGAAAGACGTACACTGCCCTGATTGACGGCCATTCCTGCCTGCAGCTCCCCCAAGACCTCTTAGTTGCCAAAATCCTTGCTGATGTTAGAGGCTGTGCCCCTGTCAGAGTGATTAACCTGTCCCAACATCCTATTACCATTAAGACACACTCACATCTGGTCAACTTCTCTCTGGTGGACAGTGTTGTGGACTTTTCAGACCAAAAGCAGGGCAAATGTTGCAATAGCGAGACCAAAGAGACATGCCTAAGCCTGGATCAGGTGGTGGCAAGTTGTGGAGTGGACATAAGTGAAGCAGCAGTCGAGAATGAGCATCAGCACTTCCTCCTTAAGGAGCTTGTGGAGAGGAATCTTGGTGTGTTCTCCGAGCATCCCATGAATTATGGTAACATAAAGACTGTGCAACATGAAATCGCTTTGGTTGATTCTAAGCACTTCTGGCTCCCCTATTGTAACATTCCACCATCACAGTGGCAAGATGTAAGAAAGTGTTGGTCGAGATGGAGGCAACAGGAGTCATCAGGCCCAGGGCGGAGTCCATATGCATCACCTGTAGTGGTCATGACCAAGAAATATGCCTCACTAAGGTTATGCATTGACTACTGTAAGCTAAATTCTTGCAGCACGAGGGATGCATTCCCTCTGCCTAGAATAGAAGAGGCTTTGGAAGCTCTGGGTTGGGCAAAGTTCTTCTCCACACTTCAACTCATATGAGGTTATTGGCCGGTGGAGTTGGCAGAGCATGACAAGCACAAGACAGCATTCAGCACCCCAATGTGTCTGTCTGAAGCGAACCAGAATGTTCCCTCCACCTTCAGGAGACTCATGGCTTGTTGCTTTGAAGATCTGAACTTCATTCATATCATGATTTATCTCGATGACCTCATCATATTCTCTAATACTTTTGAGGAGCATATGTAGAGGTCGCAGCTGGTGTTCAATCGACTTCTGTAGAATGACCTAAAGCTAAAACCCTCCAAAAGCCAGCTGATGAAAAAGGAAGTGTAATATTTGGGTCACTTGGTGTCTGCTGAGGGGGTCCAGACAGACCTGGAGAAGATCAGCAGGGTGAGGAAAAATAACCACAAAAATGTGCTGCAATTCCTGGGGTTTGCTGGCTTTTACAGGCAATATGTGGATACTCTGCCCTAGCTGCTACCTTTTACCGCCTCACTGTTGGTGACCCCAGAATGAAAAAAAAGGGGGGTAAAGAAAAGCCTTGCACCTGTTCTATCCCTTCTCAAAGACTGATGAATATAAGGACGAATTCCAGATCCTAAAGGAAAGACTCAGGACTGCTCCAGTGTTGGGCTATCCTGATTACAGCCTACCGTTTGTCCTGAAGACTGTCGCCTCAGGAGAGGGACTCAGTGCTGTCTTGGTTCAGGGTCATAGCCTTTGCCAGCAGAGGTTTGAGTCCAGTTATGACGAGGTATCCTACACACAAACTTGAGTTCCTCAGTCTGAAATGGGCGGTGACAAACAAATACTATGACCTCCTGTATGGGTGCAGATTCGTAGTCCAGACAGACAATAACCCTCTTAAGTATGTCACGTTCCCTGCATCGCTGGATGCAGCGGGCCAGCGGTGGGTGTCGGCTGGCTGCCTTTGACTTGGATGTCCAGTATTGAATGGGACAGAGCAATGCTAAAAGTGATGCCCTCTCTTGTATGTCCAACCCGGAGGTCAGCCAGGCCCTACAAACATGCACAGGTGTGGTCCAGTAAGTCCGGGCATGGGGTGGGACAGCCCACACAGGACCCAGGAAGCCCCTGGTGAAAGAGTTCTCATTGAAGTATGTCATGTCAATGTAACCCCGATTCATTCACACAGAAGTCTAGGGACAAAAACAAGGTCAGATTTGACAAACAGGTTAGAGCTGCCAAACTCCTTGTAGGAGACCGGGTTCTTGTACGCAATGTTAACATCAGGGGCAAGCACAAGTTGGCAGATAGATGGGAACATAAAATCTATGTTGTGGTAAAACAGATTGATAAGAGCCCAGTCTATGTGGTAAAACCCGAAACAGGAGTTGGGCCTCACAGGACTTTACCCAGGGATCTTTTTTTGCCATGTGGTTTCTTACCTGTGCAGGATTCTGCAGAGCCAGATCCTCAGGTTAAAGTCACACGCAGGCTGAGATCTAGGCCCCAAAGAACTAAAACCCAGCCAGGGTACCAGAGCAACCCAGAAAGTGATACATCAGACAGTATGGATGAGCTGTATCCAGCGATACAAGTCCCAGGGGTCATCACTACAAGTCCCTTGTTGCGTCCGGAATACCGAGTCAGTGAGCCTGCAGAGACATCTGCCAGACTACATGCTGAGGTCTCTACAGATGTTCTGCAGGATGCAGATACAACACCTGCTCAGGCTACTACTAGAGTCCAGCCTGAGTCCAGGGCCACTTTCCCTCAGTCGAGCACTGCTACTGTTTCACCCGGTGGAGCTCAGAACCCAGAATATGTTATCATCGATATCCATGAACCAGAACCCGAACCAGAACCCATGCTGATCCCTAATTCAGCACCTGAAAGCACTGAACATGCAGTACTACAGGAAGAGGGGCCAAAGCTCAGACACTCAAGTAAGCCCAGGCGTCAGCCCCGCAAGTTTACTTATGATGAATTAGGCAAACCACTGATCTTAGCTGTTGGCACATTCATCCAACAACTGGAGTCTGCACTTCTTCAGTCACTGCAGGTCTCTGTCCAGTCGTGCTCGCATGCAGGGACTCATGCGGTTTAGAGGGGGAGAGTGTAACCCTGATTCATTTAACTGTGCAGTACTGGTAGTCTAACAGCAGGGGGACATTTTTTTTGCGCTTCCTAAATCTTCCAGCGAGGATAACTTTTTTTTTCAGATGTTCTGGTCCGACCACGAGGAAGGGTGGGACGACACGAAGCAAGACAACATCGGAGATATCGGACTGAAGATACTGCATGTAATTCGGCAGCTACTTCGAAGGCTTGTGGAGTTCGTGGAGTTTGCAGAGGGGTCTGAGTTCAGGGATGCCGTGGCTGGTATTTTTCCACCCCTTCAGAGAGCGGGCCGTGTTCTGCTTCCAACCAGAGGGAGGTTAAACTGGATTTCCCATTTCCAGGAACTGCTGAGTAACTTTTTTCCATTTTCTTTTCAATTGCACATTTTTTTCCCTTACTGGGGTTTTTCCATTTTTTTATATTTTTTTTTTCTTGAGATCTCAGAGTTCAAAGACTTTCATTTTTTTTGTATTTGATTTTTTTTTTTTTTTTTTTTTTTTTTTTTTATTCCCTTGTTTGCACATATATTTATGGTTGATACCATGTTGGTATAACCGGAGTTGTATATATGCATTTTAATCTGGTAACCAAGGGTGTTTTGTGTGTATATATATGTATATGTATATATATATATATATATATACATATACATATATATATGTATATATATATATATAATAACCACATAAGAAATGATAACAGATTTCAAATCAACACTTAACAACTTTACGTTGGATCCAACACTCTTAATTAACTTAAAATAATCAAATACAGCCCTGGGGTGGCCCAGGGCCGGGGGGAAGGTTGGGGCGCTGACCATATACATATATATATATATATATATATATATATATATATATATATATATATATATATATATATATATATATATATATATACCTTAAGCATATTATAGTTATTACATAGATATGTATACTATCTATATATAGTATATATATAGCATATATATATATGATATATATACTATATATACCTACATATATATATATATATATATATATATATATATATATGTACTACATTATATACTACTTGTACTATTCAATTCAATTCAATTTTATTTATATAGCATCTATTACAACACAAGTTGTCTCCAGGACCTTGAGCAGGACCTGGATCATAAGGGGGGACCCTCCTGCTGAAGGCCAGCCGGGCCTACTACACTATATACAACATATACTACATATATATTACATATACTCCTAATCTTTGCGATATTACGAAGGTGGAAAAACGCAGTTTTACAAACCTGATTAATATGCTGTTTAAATGACAAATCCTGATCGAATATAACTCCAAGGTTTCGCACAGTTTTACTGGAGGCCATCGCAAGACCATCTAATCCCTTCCTGAGGTGTTTGGACCACAAACAACAACCTCTTTTTTATCAGAATTTAGGAGCAAAAAATTTCTGGACATCCAGTCCTTGATGTCCTTAATACACATCTGAAGTTTGTCTAATGGTTCTGTTTCATCTGGCTTCATAGACAGATACAGCTGCGTATCATCAGCATAACAATGAACATTAATGCTGTGGTTCCGGATAATACTTCCCAAGGGCTGCATGTATAAACTGAAGAGGATTGGCCCTAGAACTGAACCCTGCGGGACACCATAGCAGACCCTTGTCTGTATGGAAGAAACCTCATGAACATGAACAAACTGGAATCTATCAGACAGATACATGCTGGTGAAAGCGTGGATAAAGCCTGTGGGTTTAGTCTGGTTGAAGTCCCCTGCTACCAGGATGAAAGCCTCTGGGTGCTTGGTCTGGAGCTCTCAGATGTGGTCATGGAGCTCCCTGAGGTCTATGTGAACATTTTCAATCGGGGAGGAGGGGGGTGTAAACACCTCCCATATACACAACCCTAAACTCGTACTGCAGGTAAAATGGACAAATATTTAACCAACTCAGATAAAAATATTGCACAACTGTGACACTTATCACCACTCTGTTAACAGCTAACAGTCAAGCATCCAAAACAGAAGCCTTATACAAGGGCTATGAAACCTTTATAGCAGCAGTAAATACCACTTAGTTCTGTCACTTGTGTTCCCCCAAGAGACTTCAAACTGGCTTTACACTTAATCTGCAGTCTTCCAGAGCATGATATTGTAAAACAGATATTTCCCCTGTGTATTTCCATATTCTAATCATATTTTTAAAGGCCTCCCTTCCCATCACGAAGCACCATGTGCTGAGGGTTTTGGTATGCACACTCACAACAAGTCCCTTGAGTGAATTTACTGAGCTTATTATTGTTGCTAATTGAACAGAACAGTTTCAGCAAGACGTGTCTGGATAAAGAGAGACAAATAAAAGGGTGCACTGTGCAGCTAAATGAAGAACTGCACAAAAACTGTGCAACTGTGCAGTGGTGCTGCGGGAGTTTGAATTTAAAATTATAATATGAACACAATCTGTTTTCTTAAAAATACCTTGAATTATGGATATAAGGGAGAGCATGTTCTAACTGTATTAAATATCCTGTAAGTATTGCCCTTTTATTGAGTTCTTAAGATAAATCACCAGCAGATATCTGCAGGTCCGTGTGTCATGTATTCTGTAGGAAACCTTCACACACTCACTCATTTTAACATAAACAATAACTATTCAATACTCCCACATTTATTCAAAAAGACGTTCATAGCAGAACTAGTAACACATGTGTTCAAGTTACTAACATGTGCAACAAAAAGGAAAAAAGCAACTACCCTGTGTTAGTGTGCACGCTGTATAACAGCAGCTGACACCTAATTGTATTTTAAATGATTTAACTAATTGCGTTACAAAGGAAATAAAAGGCAATTTACTTTTTCCTGAAACCAAATAAAGGGTTCCTAATTAGATCAATGAAAACCTGAAACCTCACTGAGCTTTATGTATTTAAAGCCGGTGGTGATTTTATATAACACTTTGCAGCCACGAAGGTTTCATTTTGAAGACAAAAGGAATTAGAATGTGTTCCCAGTGTAGCTGGTACTGGCCTGGACGGGACTGAGCACAAACCACCACGAGCCATCAATTCCTCAGCTAAGATGGATTTTTGGATAACATACGACCCCAATTCAAAAAAAGTTGGGACACACACGGGACCTTTCCAGCCCTGGGCCTGCCCGCAGTTTAGACCTTTCACCAACCAAAAACATTTGGTGCATCATGTGCTGAAAAATACGGAAAAAGGCACTGGAGATTGTGGAACAGCTCGGCACTTATATAAGACAGGAATGGGACAACCTTCCTTAATGAAAACTCCAGCAGCTCGTCTTTTCGGTTCCCACACAGATATGAGCTGTTGGTCAGACAAGAGGCGGCTATCGCCCTGTCCCGACCTCTGTGACGCTCGTTACTGCCATCTAATTGAAAAGTGTCTTCTCTTTTTATGGCAGTACATTTCCTCACTTTCAGTGTTTAATATGTTCCTTATGTTGTTCTGAGAATGGATTATATGTTTATGAGATTTACAAATAATTTAATTATGTTTTTATTTACATTTCCCAACTTTTTTAGAATTAAAACTGAAGCGTAATAGCAGGATTTGTTTTGTTCGGTAGTTTGTTTACTTTAAAACACTTTCAAGAACTAACTCTGTATGTTCTCAATAGAACTCGATAGGAACCACTGACTTGTTTTCATGTTTGTAACAGGAAACATTTATTGCAGACCACTTCCCTCCAGAGCACAATTTTAGTTTTGTAAAAGGAAAAATAAACTGCCTTGCCTGAAGGAGTTTTCCTTTTTGTTTTTATTTTCACCGGGGAAGAACAGTGGAGGAGACAATGGGAATTTACTATGGGAAAAAAGTCATTTCTATTTGTTGAGGAGTGAACATGATGGTGAAGGAAGCCGTTAGTTGATCAATTCAATTCAATTCAATTCAATTCAATTCAATTCAATTCAATTCAATTCTACTCTACTCTACTCTACTCTATTTTATTTTATTTTATTTTATTTTATTTTATTTTATTTTATTTTATTTTATTTTTTTATTTTTTTTTATTTAAATTTTGATTTAAAATAAAATAAAATTAAAAAAACAAAAATAAAATAAAATAAATTTAATTTAATTTAATTTAATTTAATTTAATTTAATTTAATTTTATTTTATTTTATTTTATTTTATTTTATTTTATTTTATTTTATTTTATTTTATTTTATTTTATTTTATTTATATAGCATCTATTACAACACAAGTTGTCTCCAGGATCTTTCCAGATTGTCAATTTTACCTACTCATATATTTACAGTAAGAGTAAATATAGTTTTAACCAAAAAGCAGCACAGGAGAATGTTACCTACACTACTCCAAAACTTCTAAACTGGAACTTCATCAATCTTGAATAAACAGCTGAATTCTTTTTAATAATAATAGTGCTGGGGAACCCTGTGACCATGTCATCATCTGTAAACTTCACTTGACACCAGATACAGCTTCTTTCAGCTGTGGGGACCTCCAGGGTGCAACATGCTAAAACAATGTTAACATAACATTGATCATATACATAACATGTAATCCAATGTAGTCATGTCTTCCTCTTTTTTCTTTAAACTTTATGTGAACAAGAAAGTGATGAATGTGTAAACACGCAGTCTTCTCCGTGTTAACCTGTCAATCATCTCATAGGATTCTAATACATTTAGTGATATCCTTCTCAAAATTAGACCTTACATTCACATCCCCGCATTTATTCAGCTAAGATGTTTTTGCTACAAACTCCGTCCTTTAAGTATGTAAACAGCATGAAATATTTGACTTTAAAATTTGCTTTAAAAAATAAAGTGAAGCGATAATCAAACAAATATAGGGCAGGCAGGCACGGAGAGTTTGCAGGGCTGGGCCTCCGAACATCAAGGTCCCGTCATTACCGAGCAGCTGTTAAACTGCTGTCAGAAGACTCAAGTTGATCTCAAAGTCTTTAAAGAGTTGTTGCAGCAGAGCTCTGGCTTGTGTGTATCAGAGAGGAATGAGGATTGAAAAGTGATGGAGAGTGACAGCAGACAGATTGCTGGCGCTCACAGCTCGCCCTCAGGTGAGACTAAGGAGACAGACCCCCCCACTGATGTTTAGGCGATGGAGGAGGAGAGCTCAGCTGTAGGTTTGGGGGTGGCAAAGAGCTAGTAAATAAGTGTACGGTACAAGCATGCTCACACACACACCAATCACAAACGTGGACATGGTGCTGTGTGTGTGTTCCTGGCACTTCTGGCCTGTGCATGTGTTTGCACAAGGGTGTGTGTGTCAGACAAGGCCCTGCAGCTCAGGATCTGCTGTCACTAAGCAGCTGACACTTCTTAGCGACAGACTGACAGATTTTCCCAAACTAATTTGACTCTGAGGAAGATGACACAAGATGCTCATGAAACTTTACACATCCTGCCACTGGAAAACATATACATGCATTGCTGAAGATGATGAGGATGAGTTTAGAAAACACATATACATATACATATATATACATATACATATATATGCATATGTATATGTATATATATATATATATATATATATATATATATATATATTATAATATATATATATATATATATATATATATATATATATATATATCATATATATATATATAGATGTAGATATATGATATAGTATATCTATATATAGTATATTAGATCAATATATACTACATATATATATATATATATATATATATGTTATATATATACATACTATATATATATACCTATATATATATATATACATATATAGTACATATACATACATACATACATACATATACATATATATATAGATACTATATATATACATATATAGGTATATATATACATATACATATATATACATATATATACCCAGAACTTGATTCAGATTCAGATGGAGCAGTTGTAAGTCCTCTGCTGTTGTACTGCTCATGCAGTGCTTTGCAAAGCATCGCATGAGCAGTGCAGCAGCAGAGTAGTTACAGATAAGTTTAACCAGGAACCATCTCATGGTCACACTATATATTTAATCCTCTCACCATCTCTATCCTCTCCTTCCCAAAACTCACAAATGGCGCTCAGGTCATTTCTCCTTCCACCAGAGTCAGACAAATAATCATCAGCTTATCAATACCTGGACGACAGCTCATCCATCCTCATTTTAAACACCCCCCCCACACACACACACTCAACCTCCAAATGATATATATAGCTGCGATCTGAGAGTGCAGGTTTCCTTGTAGTTCCTAGAACCAGACCTGGAGAAGCTTCCTTCAGCTTCTCTGCTCCACATGTCTGGAACAAACTCCCAGAAAGACTCAGATCAGCTGAAACAGTTTATTTAAATCCAGGTTGGAGACTCACCTGTTCTCAGCTGCACTTGAAGAAAGACACAAATCTTGACTGTTTTACTTTTAAGTTTAAGTTTCAAAACATGATTACATTTTTTTCCCCCTTGTTTGCACATATATTAATGGTTGATACCAAATTGGTAGGACCCAAAAGATGTAAATATGCATTTTAATCTGTAATCAAGGGCATTTTTTGTTGTTTTTTTTGTGTGTGGGTGTGTGTGTGCAAGTGTGTGCAGATGTGCACCCTTCACCGGCCCTAATGACAGTCTAACTTTTTTTTTATTGATCCCTAGGTAGGACGAAGAAAAGAAAAAGTAAAAATAAATAAATAAGTAAATAAGTAACTAAATTCTGCCAAAGAGGGCTAAAATCACCGGGTGTGGTATGTGAACAGACTAGAAATAGAAGGAGAAAGAAAGAGAAAGACGAGACAGTGGTGGTGCAGTCTGGTGTCTATGTTGTAATGTGTGTTAAAAACAAGATTTTTAAATTTTAAAAAAAGAAGAAAAAAAAAGGAAAGAGAAAAAAACAAGGGTAATAATGTGGTGTTTAAGGAATAGACGTGGACACAGGACAGTTTTTTGTGCTTGTCTGGCTCTTCTTTTCCTCTTCTTTGCATGTCCTGCGGACCAGAACCTCAGGAGCTGCTTGCTGACCTGCAGTTCCACCTCTGACCATCCCAGTGTCTGCCTCCACCTGTCTGTGTGGATGTCTGTTGGATACTTGCTGACATCCCGACCTGCAGTCCTCATCCCCTTGGATCACCGTCTATCCATATATCACCCATATACACAGAAGTCTAATTGGACTACTGATGATAGTTACTATTGTATCCTGTCTTGTACCTTTGACGGTGTCTCTATGTCTCTATTCTTTCTTATTTCTTGCTCTACCCGGCTGGCCTTCGGCAGAAGGGTCCCCCCTCATGAGCCAGGTCCTGATCCAGGTTTCTTCCCCCTCATGATCCAGGTCCTGGTCCAGGTTTCTTCCCTCTTAAAGGGGAGTTTTTCCTGCCACTGTTTGGCTTAAGGTTTTTCTCCCACTAGGGAAGTTTTTACCTGCTGTTGTTTATGTAATAATTGCTCGGGGGTCATGTTCTGGGTCTCTGGAAAGATCCTGGAGACAACTTTTGTTGTAATAGACGCTGTATAAATAAAATTGAATTGAATTGAATTGAATTGAATTGAATTGAATTGAATTGAATTGAATTGAATTGAATTGAATTGAATTGAATTGAATTGAATTGAATTGAATTGACAATAGGGTGTTAATAAAAAAGAAGACAGAGGAAAGGGGGAGGAGCATTCTATTCTCTATTGCATACCTGAGTGTTTGGGGGTGTAGGGGCAGTTTTTAAAAAGTTATCTATATAATAATATGCATCAAAGTATTTAAATACTCACGCATGTCCACATATATCGAAATAAGGAGACATATATGCAGTTAACTAATACCAATTCATATACATTGTAGGCAGAGAAAGCAACAAGTAATTTGTACATCTATGCACACACACACACACACACACACACACACACACACACACACGCAGTCACACACACCTATGACAAAGATCAATGTGTGGACATCTAAGAATCTTGCTGTGCATGAATGTAAGATACATATGCACAAGTACATAGTTATACATACATACAAATATACACTGATACATTAATGAGCACATGTGCTTATTTATATATATATATATATATATATATATATATATATATATATATATATATATATATATATATATCCATCCATCCATTATCTATACCCGCTGTATCCGTCTCCGGGTCACGGGGTCTGTCGGAGCCTATCCTGACGCATATCAGGCGAAAGGCAGGGGTCCACCTGGACAGGTCGCCAGTCTATCCAGGATATATATATATATATATATATATATATATATATATA